>SZWC01003488.1:101303-132061 GCA_023375785.1 Penium margaritaceum
AACTCCATTAACTCCGTCACAGTACAAGACTATACGGCCGCCACCTTAGGCCAGGAAATACACTCGGTGCAGGATTCAAGAGCTCCAGCTAACTCCAGATCTACACACTACGTCTCTTGAGCTTTCCAACGCTATGCTGAACACTCCAGACAGAGCACTACACACAAAGTTGTTGGCTAAACTAACTGCCTGCCTATTTATTCATCCTACACACACAAAACGACCAAGTATCAAACTGTCCGGTAGATTACTCTTTGCTGTTCTGTAGTCATGGCCTGCTTTCAGACACTGCTCGCATCCCAACTGAGCCATAAGGTCAGGTTTTTGCCGGATTGACGCGATCAGTGGCCACGACCGTCGCTTGATTGCTTGTGGTACCGGTTGATTGATCGGCGAAGCGACGGGCAGCAGCTCTCTTCGATCTGACGCTCAGGATCGATGCAACGTCCTCGCCAGGAATCGAGCGAGACTCACTGGTCTCGCTCGATGCCAGGCACCTGTTCACCGGCTCCTTCGCCAGTCCCCTCGCCCGCTATGCTTTTTGTCCTTCAAACTGTTGCCGAGATCTGTCCGAGTTGTGAGCACAGAGTATGCCCCTTTTTAACATGTTGTTGCACATACTATGCCACATTTCTTCAAATGTCTGGTGCTGATCATCCAGCCGTTGGATCCGACATCGAACTGGAACAGTGGCATAGGCAAGACGAGATCTCTCCACTGGTGCCATGGGATTTTGGATCAGAGGACTATTGCGATAGATAGGATTGGTGGAGCAGGTCGGACACATACTATGTCAATTTTTTAACATTCCCCCCCTTGTGCCATGAGCTCTAGAAGAGACATGCGCACAACTAGTTACAAAAGAAGAGGACAGATCGAGGCACGGGTTTGCACGCCAAAGTACGATCCACAAATTCCCCCCCCGTGCAACACGAGCCGAGGACGCAAACAAAACAGGCCCGCACAGCTCGCGGCCTTGTCGCAAAGCGAGGATCGCAACGCGAGCAGCATGTGCGAATGCAGAAGCAGCGTGGCGATGTGAGCAGCGAGAAACAAGGGGAGCGGCACAAAATGAGGAGGACAGTGCGAGAGAAGGGTAGCCACTGCGCCGGAAACAGAAGCTGCTGGAAATTGGGAGGGACGCGAGACAAGAGCCGCAGAGGGGTGAACCAAAACAAAGCCGTCTGGAGATTTTCGTCGGAGGAAGGCAGCGGGGCAAGGAGACGACGAGTTGACGGAGCAAGAAGGGCAAGGAGGGGAATCCAGACGTCCCCCCCATGTCAGCCAAGCGGGAGCAGAAGCAAGGAGTCCCCCCATGACAGACTGCGGGGCAGAACCGACGAAACCGACGAAAAGGACGAGACGGATGGAACCACAGAGACAAACAGAAAAGGATGGACAGCCATTGAGAATAACGATGAAGTAAGATAGAACACAGAGAGAGGGCAGGCGAGGATGCCTCCATCCGTTCCAACTCCTCATTTGGGGGGAACGGAAGGAGACGGCCTGAAAGTTGGGCCAGAGGCCTCCGCCGGGTCCAACGCCTCATCTGGGGGGACCCGGAAGAGACTGGCCGAGAGGGAGACAGGAGGAGACAAGAGAAAGAACAGGACAACAAGTGAACGAGGCAAGCACGACAAACGAACAGTGATTCATGCAATTGTCACCAGGCTTCTCCTATGAGAGGCACGTCAGGTGGGCGACGAAGGGAAGCACAAGTACGTCGTGGAACCGTACTGTATCCTTGGGAGGTGACGTCATGAAAAAAGGAGTGTGGAATCAGGATCAATGATGAGAATGATGTAGGTGGTCCTGGCACCGTTGATATCGGAGATCCAGAGGTCACTGGTCTCTGATTGTCACTTCTGCACAGAGGAGGAGATGCCTCCTGCGGGGGGACTGCTTCGTCAAGTGCTGCAGCTGTGTTGGGTTCTGCAGCAGGCCCGAGGTCGTCAGGAGGTATATCCTCTTCTCCACAATGATTGCCAAGGACACTGTGTGGATTGTGCGAACAGATTGAAGTTCCTTTTGAAACTTTGAAACCTGGAGGAATACTGGGAAAAACACTGATGGAGGAGGTGGATGGAGATGTCACAGTTGTGCCCGTGTCTTTGTGAACGTCAGGTGTAGTGGCAACACTGTCAACGACGGAATAGAATACAACATTGTCTGATGTTGTTGAGGCATCAGGAGACTCTTGTCTTGTTAGGGCAGCCTGGAGAACCTGAGCTTGGGCAAGAATCTTTGACACAAGGGCGGTTTGGTCTGCCAGAGACGAAGGTGTTGATGGTGGCGGGGAGAAAGAGAAATGAGGTTGAAGCGTAGGGCAGCTTCTCCTTTCATGACCTTGTTGGTTGCAGTTCCAGCAGTGACGAGCATGTGGCGGAACGTATGTCCGAGAAAGGTCCGGATGTGAGTGCTTTAAAAGCGTAGCATAATATTTTATTCCATTGTTGCGCACATACCGATCTTCAGCGTCCATCAATGCACTACATGCTTTATCGAAAGTCAGAGCATAAGGAGCAGCTGGTAGAATGAGTGGTTGGACCACAGAAGCTGCAGATGATTCTGTTGATATTGCGGATGAGGAGCAGCTGGTAGAATGAGTGGTTGGACCACTGAAGCTGCAGATGATGCTGTTGAGTTTGAGCGTAGTTTGATTTACTGCCGCCTCCAGTTTTGTGAGTTGATCGTCAAACTCACGTCCTTGTTGTTGGAACAAAAGAAGTCGTTGAATAGTATCCTCGAATCTTGATGGCAGTCCACGAAAGAGAGTAAGGATCAGAACTCGTTCCAAAACTTGCTCGCCCATAGCGGTAATTCTGGTAGCCAACGGTTTTGTTCTTGAAATATAATCTTCGAGACGCACCCCTTCCTCCATAGTCTGGGTGTGAAACTCAGATAGAAGCCTGCCCAGTTCGATGTCGGTGACCTTGTCAAACCTGTTTTTCAGAGCTTGCCAGGCCACCTTCGGATCATATGAGTCATTGCCATCACGGATTAGAAATTTGAGCCGATCAGATACTTGTAGAGCCAGCAGTATGAAGGCTCGCTGGCTTCTCTGCTTCCATTCCCTCTGCTCTTCTGGAGAAGTGGATGAATTCAGGTTGTTTGAAATCGTCTTTCACAGGCCTTCATGCATTAAAATCAATTGCATGTTGAAGGCGAACGTGTGGTAATCCTCTCCACAAAAGATTGGAATCCTGAACCCATCATAAAGAGTCGATTGTGCCATGATAAGTGCAGTCGGTAAGTATTGAACTGAGAAAAATTGTAGACGCTGCTTCCGCCGCTTCTGCTGCTGTTGCCGTAGCTGTTGGTGCCGATGCAGTTGGTAGAGCACCCAAGAAAGTAGTTCTTGTAGGCAAGTACACGAGTAGTGATTGCTTGTTGCAGGATGTGAAGTCTTGATTGAAGACAAAGTTTCACTCTTTAAAAGTTCAAGTCGCTGATGATGTCCTTGAAAAGAGAAGTTGCTCTTATTTGATACACCAAGAAGAATGCGGATCCCCTCAAAAAACAAATTGAGGGGCAGATTCAGCTGACTTGAAGGCCCCTGCTCTGATACAAAAAGTTGGAATTAGGATCAGCCTCAGAGGTCAGCTTGAATCAAGAACACAATGCTCAACTCAAAAGAATACAAAGAAACTCCATTAACTCCATTAACTCCGTCATAGTACAAGACTATACGGCCGCCACCTTAGGCCAGGAAATACACTCGGTGCAGGATTCAAGAGCTCCAGCTAACTCCAGATCTACACACTACGTCTCTTGAGCTTTCCAACGCTATGCTGAACACTCCAAACAGAGCACTACACACAAAGTTGTTGGCTAAACTAACTGCCTGCCTATTTATTCATCCTACACACACAAAACGACCAAGTGTCAAACTGTCCGGTAGATTACTCTTTGCTGTTCTGTAGTCATGGCCTCCTTTCGGACACTGCTCGCATCCCAGCTGAGCGATAAGGTAGGGTGTTTGCCGGATTGACGCAATCAGTGGCCACGATCGTTGCTTGATTGCTTGTGGTACCGGTTGATTGATCGGCGAAGTGACGGGCGGCAGCTCTCTTCGATCTGACGCTCAGGATCGATGCGACGTCCTCGCCAGGCATCGAGCGGGACTCACTGGTCTCGCTCGGTGCCAGGCACCTGTTCACCGGCTCCTTCGCCAGTCCGCTCGCCCGCTATGCTTTTTGTCCTTCAAACTGTTGCCGAGATTTGTCCGAGTTGTGAGCACAGAGTATGCCCCTTTTCAACATGCCGTTGCACAAACTATGCCACATTTTTGTGGCATAGTTTGTGCACTTCAAATTTCTGGTGCTGATCATCCAGCCGTTGGATCCGACATCGAACTGGAACAGTGGCATAGGCAAGATGAGATCTCTCCACTGGTGCCATGGGATTGTGGATCGGAGGACTATCGCGATAGATAGGACTGGTGGAGCAGGTCGGACACAAACTATGTCACTTTTTCAATATAAATAGGGCGCAAATAGGGTTCAACTAGAACACAAGTAGGGCGCAACGAGGGTGCAACTAGGGCGCAACTCGGGCGTAGCTAGTGCCCAACTAAGGCGCAACTAGGACGTAACTAGGGTGCAACGAGGGTAACACTAGGACACAAATACAGCACAACAAGGGCCCAAGTAGGGCGCAAATAGGGTGCAAGTAGGGCGTAAGTAAGGCGCAACTATGACGCAAATAGGGTGCAACTAGGGCGTAACTAGGGCGTAGCTAGTGCCCAACTGAGGAGCAACTAGGGCACAACTAGGGCACAAGTACGGCGCAACTAGGGTGCAAGTAGGGCTCAAGTAGGGCACGTCTAGGGCACAACTAGGGTGCAACTAGGGCCCAAGTAGGACACAAGTAGGACGTAACTAGGGCGCAACTAGGGCGCTACTAGGGCGCAAGTATGGGGCAAGTAGGGGGAAAGTAAGGCGCAACTAGGACGTAACCAGGACGTAACTAGGGCGCAAGTAGGGCGCAAATAGGGCGTAAGCATGGCACAAGTAGGGCACAACTAGGGCACAAGTAGGACGCATCTCGGGTCCAAGTAGGGCGCACGTAGGGCACAACTAGGGTGCAACTAGGGCGCAAGTAGGGCGCAAATAGGGCGTAAGCATGGCACAAGTAGGGCACAACTAGGGCACAAGTAGGACGCATCTCGGGTCCAAGTAGGGCGCACGTAGGGCACAACTAGGCCACAACTAGGGTGCAACTAGGGTGCAACTAGGGTGCAAGTAGGATGCAACTAGGGTACAACTAGGGCGCAACTAGGGCACAACTAGGACGTAGCTAGTGCCCAACTGAGATACAACTAGGACAAAACTAGGACACAAGTAGGGCGCAACTAGGGCGCAAATAGGGCGCAACTAGGACGCAAGTAGGGCGCAAGTATGACACAACTAGGGCGCAAATAGGGTGCAACAAGGGCGAAACTAGGACGTAGCCAGTACCCAATTGAGGCACTTTAACGGCACAACTAGGGTGCAAGTAGGGTGTAACTAGGGCACAAGTAGGCCACAACTAGGACGTAAGTAGGGCGCAAGTAGGACGCATGTAGGGTGCAAATAGGATCCAACAAGGGCGCAACTAGGGCACAAGTAGGGTGCAACAAGGGCGCAAGTAGGATACAAGTAGGGCACAACTAGGGCGCAAACAGGACGCAAGTAGGACGCAAGTAGGGTGCAACTAGGATGCAACTAGGATGCAACTAGGGTGAAAGTAGGGCGTAAGAAGGGACAAGTAGGACGTAACTAGGGCGTAACTAGGGCACAAGTAGGACACAAGTAGGGGAAAACTAGGGCAAAACTAGGGCAAAACTAGGGCACAACTAAAGCGTAACTAGGATGCAACAAAGGCGTAGCTAGTGCCCAACTGAGGTGCAACTAGGGCGCAATTAGGGTGCAACTAGGGCGCAAGTATGGCGCAAGTAGGGTGCAAGTAAGGTGCAACTAGGGTGCAACTAGGATGCAACTAGGGCACAACTAGGATGTAGCTAGTGCCCAACTGAGGCGCAAGTAGGCCGCAACTAGGGTGCAACTAGGGTGCAACTACGGTGCAACTAGGGTGCAACTAGGGCACAAGTAGAGCGCAAGTAGGACGCAAGTAGGGCGCAAGTAGGACGCAACTAGGGCACAAGTAGGGCGTAGCTAGTGCCCAACTGTGGCGCAACTAGGACGCAACTAGGGCGCAACTAGGACGCAACTAGGGTGCAAGTAGGGCGCAACTAGGGCGGAAGTAGGATGCAAGTAGGGCGCAGGTAGGGCGCAAGTAGGACGCAACTAGGGCGCAACTAGGGCGCGATTAGGGCACAAGTAGGGAAAAAATAGGGGGCAACTAGGACGCAAGTGGGGTGTAACTAGGGCGCAACTACGGCGCAACTAGGACGCAACTAGGGTGCAAGTAGGCCGCAAGTGGGGTGCAACTAGGGTACAACTAGGGCCAACTAGGACACAAGTAGGGCGCAAGTAGGCTGCACGTAGCCTACAACTATGGTGCAACTAGGGCGTAACTAGGGCGCAAGTAGGGTACAAGGAGGACTTAAGTAGGGTACAACTAGGGCATAACTAGGACGCAACTAGGGTACAAGTATGGCGCAAGTAGGGCGCACGTAGGATACAACTAGGACGCAAGTAGGGCGCAAGTAGGGTACAACTAGGGTGCATCTATGGCACAACTAGGACGCAACTAGGTCACAAGTAGGGCGCAACTAGGGCACAAGAAGGGTACAACCAGGGCATAAGTAGGGCGCAATTAGGCCTCAACTAGGGTACAACTAGGGTGTAACTAGGACACAACTAGGGCGTAGCTAGTGCCCAACTAAGGTGCAACTAGGGCGCAACTATTTGCACCCTATTTACGCCCTAGTTGCACCCTAGTTGCATCCTAGTTGCGCCCTAGTTGCGCCCTAGTTGCGTCCCACTTGCACCCTACTTGCACTCTAGTTGCACCCTAGTTGCACCCTAGTTAGACCCTACTTGCACCCTAGTTGCGCCCTATTTTCCCCCTACTTGCACCCTAGCTGCAACCTAGTTGTGCCCTAGTTGTACCCTAGTTACGTCCTAGTTTCACCCTACTTGCATCCTATTTGCGTCCTAATTGTGCCATACTTGCGTCCTAGTTGCACCCTAGTTGCGCCCTAGTTGTACCCTACTTGCACCTTATTTTCACCCTACTTGCACTGTAGTTGCGTCCTAGTTGCCCCTTATTTGTACCCTACTTGCACCCTACTTATGCCCTACTTGCGCCCCACTTGTGCCCTAGAAGCGTCCTACTTGCGTCCTAGTTCCGCCCTAGTTGCGCCCTAGTTACGCCTCAGTTGGGCACTAGCTACGCCCTAGTTGCGTCCTAGTTGCGCCCGAGTTGTGCCCTTCTTGTGCCCTATTTACGTCCTAGTTGTACCCTTATTGCGCCCTAGTTGGGCCCTAGTTGTGCCCTAGTTGTGCCTCAGTTGGGCACTATCTACGTCCTAGTTGCGCCCTAGTTGCACCCTAGTTGAGCCCTAATTGTGCCCTACTTGCGCGCTACTTGCGTCCAAGTTGCGCCCTAGTTGCGCCCTAGTTGCATCATAGTTGCACCTCAATTGGACACTAACTACGCCGTAGTTACAACCTTGTGGTGCCCTAGATGCGCCCTAGATGCGTCCTTGTTGTGCCGTACTTACGTCATACTTGCACCCTAGTTGCGCCTTAGTTGCGTCCCAGTTACACCCTACTTGTACCCTACTTGCGTCCTACTTGCGCCCTAGTTGCGTCCTAGTTGCATCCTATTTGTGTCCTGCTTACTTCGTTCTTGCACCCTAATTGTACCCTAGTTACGTCCTAGTTGTGTCCTAGTTGCATCCTACTTGTGCCCTACTTGCGCCCTAGTTGCACCCTAGTTGTGCCCTAGTTGTGCCCTAGTTACGCCCTAGTTGCGCCCTAGTTGCACCCTACTTACGCCCTAGTTGCACCCCACTTGCTCCCTAGGTGTGCCCTACTTGCACCCTAGTTGTGCCGTAGTTGTACCTCAGTTGGGCACTAGCTACATCCTAGTTGAGCCCTAGTTGCACCCTAGTTGTACCCTAGTTGTGCCCTACTTGCGCCCTACTTGCACCCTCGTTGCGTCCTATTTACGCTGTAGTTGCACCGTACCTACGCCCTAGTTGCGTCCTAATTGCACCTCAGTTGGACACTAGCTACGACCTAGTTGCACCCTAGTTGCATCCTAGTTACACCCTAGTTGCGTCCTACTTGCACCCTACTTGTGCCCTAGTTTGGCCCTAGTTGCGTCCTAGTTGCACCCGACATGTGTCCTAGTTGCGTCCTAGTTGTGCCCTTGTTGCGCCCTACTTGCGCCCTACTTGTGTCCTAGTTGCGCCCTACTTGCGCCCTAGTTACACCCTAGTTGTACCCTAGTTGTGACCTAGTTACGCCTCAGTTGGGCACTAGCTATGCCCTAGTTACGCCCTAGTTATGCCTTAGTTGCACCCTAGTTACGTCCTAGTTGCACCCTATCTACGCCCTAGTTGCGCCCTAGTTGTGCCCTAGTTGCACCCTAGTTGCGCCCTACTTGCGACCTACTTGTGACCTAGTTACGTCCTACTTGCGTCCTACTTGCGCCCTACTTGCACCCTAGGTGCACACTAGTTGCATCCTATTTACGCCCTACTTACGCCCTACTTGCATCCTATGTGCGTCCTAGTTGCGGACGAGTTGCACCCTTGTTGCACACTACTTGTGTCCTACTTGTGCCCTACTTGCGTCCTAGTTGTGCCCTAGTTGTATCCTAGTTGCGCCCTACTTGTGCCCTACTTGCACCCTAGTTGTACCCTAGTTGCACCCTAGTTGTGCCCTACTTGTGTCCCTGTTGTACCCTAGTTACACCCTACTTGAACCCTATTTGCGTCCTACTTGCACCCTAGTTGCGCCCTAGTTGTGTCCTACTTACGGTGTACTTGCACCCTACATTCACCCTACTTGCATCCTACTTGTGCCCTAGTTGCGTCCTACTTGGGCCCTAGTTGCGCCCTGGTTACGCCCTACTTATACCCTAGTTGCGCCTCAGTTGGACACTAGCTACGCCCTCGTTGCACCCTAGTTGCGTCCTAGTTGTATCCTAGTTGTGTCCTAGTTGCGCCCTACTTGCGCCCTACTTTTACCCTACTTGTGTCCTAGTTACGTCCTAGTTGCGCCGTAATTGCATCCTAGTTGCGCCCTAGTTGTGCCCTAGTTGCGGCCTAGTTGTGCCTCCGTTGGACACTAGCTACATCCTAGTTGCGCCCTAGTTGCGCCGTAGTTGTGTCGTAGTTGCACCCTACGTGCGCCCTACTTGTGCCCTACTTGCGCCCTAGTCATGACCTAGTTGCGTCCTAGTTGCGCCTCAGTTGGGCACTAGCTACGCCCTAGTTGCAGCCTAGTTGCACCCTAGTTGCACCCTAGTTGCACCCTAGTTGTGCCCTACTTGCACCCTACCTACGTCCTAGTTGCGACCTAGTTGCACCCTAGTTGCGCCCTACATGCACCGTACTTGCAACCTACTTGCTCCCTAGTTGCATCCTCGTAACACCCTATTTGTATCTTACTTAGTCCTACTCACATCCTACTTATGCCCTACTTGCGCCCTAGTTGTGTCCTATTTGCACCCTATATGCACCTTACTTGTGTCCTAGTTACGTCCTAGTTGTCCCCTGGTTGCACCCTAGTTGCAGCCTACTTGTGCCTTAGTTGCACCCTACTTGCGTCCTAGTTACGTCCTAGATGTGTCCTACTTTTACCCTACTAGTGCCCTACTTGCGCTTTACTTGCGTCCTAGTTGTGCCCTACTTGTGCCCTAGTTGCACCCTACTTGCACCCTAGTTGCACCGTAATTGTGCCTCAGTTGGGCACTAGCTATGTCCTAGTTTTTTCCTAGTTGCATCCTAGTTATGCCCTAGTTATGTCCTACTTACGCCCTACTTCACCCTAGTTGCGCCATACTCACGCCCTAGTTGCGCCGTACTTGCGTCCTAGTTGCGCCCTAGTTGCGCCTCAGTTGTGCACTAGCTACGCCCTAGCTCTTGCCTAGTTGTGCCCTAGTTGTACCCTAGTTGCGTCCTACTTGCACCCCACTTGCATCGTAGCTACGCCCAAGTTGCGCCCTAGTTGCCCCCTACTTGCACCCTACTTACACCATAGTTGCTCCCTTGTTGTGCCCTAGTTGCACCCTACTTACGCGATACTTATGCCCTACGTGCATCCTATTTGCGCCCTAGTTACGTCCTGGTTACGTCCTAGTTACGCCTTACGTGCACCCTACTTGCACACTACTTGTCCCCTAGTTACGCCCTAGTTGCTCCCTAGTTACACCCTACTTGCGTCCTACTTGGGCCCTACTTGCGTCCTAGTTACATCCTAGTTGCGTCCTAGTTGCACCCTACTTGCGTCCTAGTTACACCCTAGTTTTGCCCTAGTTGCGCCTCAGTTGGGCACTAGCTACGCCCTAGTTATGCCCTAGTTGCACCCTAGTTGTACCCTAGTTGTGTCCTAGTTGCGCCCTAGTTGCGCCCTAGTTGCGCCCTACTTGCAACCTAGTTACGTCCTAGTTGTGCCCTAGATGCACCCTAGTTGCGCCCTACTTGCGTCCTACTTGCATCCTAGTTGCATCCTACTTACGCCCTACTTGTGCCATACTTGTACCCTAGTTGCACCCTAGTTATGCCCTAGTTGTACCCTACTTGTGTCCTCCTTGCACCCTACTTGCACCCTAGTTGCACCCTAGTTGCACCCTAGTTGCACGCTACGTGCGCCCTACTTGTGTCCTACTTGTGCCCTAGTTGCGCCCTAGTTGTACCCTAGTTGCGCCCTACTTGCGGCCTACTTGCACCCTAGTTGCGCCCTAGTTGCACCCTAGTTTCGCCCTAGTTGCGCCCTAGTTACACCCTACTTGCACCCTAGTTGCCCCCTACTTGTGCCCTACTTGCACCCTAGTCGCGTCCTAGTTGCGCCCTAGTTGCACCCTATTCGCGTCCTATTTGCGATCTACTTGCACCCTAGTTGCATCCTAGTTGCATCCTAGTTACGTCCTACTTGTGCCCTACCTGCGCCCTACTTGCATCCTACTTCCGCCCTAGTTGCGCCGTACTTGCACCCTAGTTGCGCCCTAGTTGCGCCCTAGTTGCGCCCTAATTGTGCATCAATTGGGCACTAGCTACGCCCTACTTGCGCCCTAGTTGTGTCCTAGTTGCGCCCTACATGCACCCAACTTACGCCCTACTTGTGCCCTAGTTGCACCCTAGTTGCACCGTAATTGTGCCCTAGTTGCGTTCTAGTTGCGGCCTAGTTGTGCCTCAGTTGGGCATTGGCTACGTCCTAGTTGTGCCCTAGTTACGTCCTAGTTGTACCCTAGTTGCACCCTACTTGCGCCCTACTTGCGACATAGTTGTGCCCTAGTTGTGCCCTAGTTGTGCCCTAGTTGCACCCTAGTTGCGCCTCAGTTGGGCACTAGCTACGCCTTTGTTGCATCCTAGTTACGCTTTAGTTGCGCCCTAGTTGGGCCCTAGTTTTTCCCTTAGTTGTCTCCTACTTTTGCCCTAGTTACGCCCTAGTGACGCCCTAGTTGTGCCCTAGTTACGCCCTAGTTCCGTCCTACTTGTCCCTTCTTACGCCCTACTTGCACCCTAGTTGCGCACTAGGACGCAATGCGTCCTAGTTGCAACTCACTTGTGCCCTACTTGTGTCCTGTTTGCGCCCTAGTTGTGCCCTAGTTGCGCCCTACTTGCGCCCTAATTGTACCCTACTTACGCCCTTGTTTCGTCCTAGTTGCGTCCTAGTTGCGCCCTATTTGTACCCTACTTGCATCCTACTTGTGCCCTACTTGCATCCTAGTTGTGACCTACTTGTGCCCTAGTTGCACCCTACTTGCACCCTAGTTGCGCCGTTAAAGTGCCTCAGTTGGGCACTGGCTACGTCCTAGTTTCGCCCTAGTTGCACCCTATTTGCACCCTAGTTGTGTCCTACTTGCACCCTACTTGCGTCCTAGTTGTGCCCTACTTGCGCCCTACTTGCGCCGTACTTGTGTCCTAGTTGTGTCCTAGTTGCACCTTAGTTGGGCACTAGCTACGCCCTAGTTGTGCCCTAGTTACGCCCTACTTGTACCCTAGTTCCATCCTACTTGCGCCCTACTTGCGCCCTAGTTGCACCCTAGTTGCGTCCTACTTGCGCCCTACTTGCACCCTAGATGTGTCCTACTTGTGCCCTAGTTACTCCCTACTTGTGACATGCTTACGCCCTACTTGCGCCCTACTTGCACCCTAGTTACGTCTTGGTTATGTCCTAGTTGCGCCTTACTTGTGCCCTACTTGTGCCATACTTGCGTCCTAGTTGCGCCCTAGTTTCGCCCTAGTTACGTCCTACTTGCGTCCTACTTGGGCCCTAGTTGCACCCTAGTTGTATCCTAGATGTGTCCTACTTGAGCCATACTTGCGCCCTAGTTGCGACGTACTTGTGCCCTAGTTACGCCCTAGTTGCGCCCTAGTTGCGACGTACTTGCACCCTAGTTGCACCCTATTTGTGCCCTAGTTGCGTCCTACTTGCGCCCTAGTTGTGTCCTAGGTGCGTCCTTATTGCATCCTAGTTGTGCCCTAGTTGTGCCCTAGTAGTGCCCTAGTTGCACCCTAGTTGTGCCCTAGTTGCACCCTAGTTGCGCCCTACTTCTGCCCTACTTGCGTCCTACTTGCGCCCTACTTGCATCCTAGTTGTGGCCTACTTGTGCCCTAGTTGCACCCTACTTGCACCCTAGTTTTGCCGTTAAACTGCCTCAATTGGGTACTGGCTACGTCCTAGTTTCCCC
This sequence comes from Penium margaritaceum, assembly GCA_023375785.1. Taxonomy (NCBI): domain Eukaryota; kingdom Viridiplantae; phylum Streptophyta; class Zygnematophyceae; order Desmidiales; family Peniaceae; genus Penium; species Penium margaritaceum. The sequence continues at coordinate 114,117 of SZWC01003488.1, forward strand.
CTTGTTGCACCCTATTTGCGCCCTAGTTGTGTCATACTTGCGCCCTACTTGCATCCTAGTTGCGCCCTATTTGCGCCCTAGTTGCGCCCTACTTGTGTCCTAGTTTTGTCCTAGTTGTATCTCAGTTGGGCACTAGCTACGTCCTAGTTGTGCCCTAGTTGCGCCCTAGTTGTACCCTAGTTGCATCCTACTTGCGCCCTAGTTGCACCCTAGTTGCGCCCTAGTTGTGGCCTAGTTGTGCCCTACGTGCGCCCTACTTGGACCCGAGATGCGTCCTACTTGTGCCCTAGTTGTGCCCTACTTGTGCCATGCTTACGCCCTATTTGCGCCCTACTTGCGCCCTAGTTGCGCCCTAGTTACGTCCTACTTACCCTAGAGTTGTGCCCTACTTGTGCCATGCTTACGCCCTATTTGCGCCCTACTTGCGCCCTAGTTACGTCCTGGTTACGTCCTAGTTGCGCCTTACTTGCCCCCTACTTGCCCCATACTTGCGCCCTAGTAGCGCCCTAGGTGCGCCCTAGTTACGTCCTACTTGTGTCCTACTTGGGCCCAAGTTGCACCCTAGTTGTGCCCTAGACGTGCCCTACTTGAGCCCTACTTGCGCCCTAGTTGCGCCGTAATTGTGCCCTAGTTGTGCCCTAGTTGCTCCTCAGTTGGGCACTAGCTACGCCCTAGTTACGCCCTAGTTGCGCCCTAGTTGCGTCATAGTTGCGCCTTACTTACGCCCTACTTGCGCCCTATTTGCGCCCTACTTGGGCCCTAGTTGTGCTGTATTTGTGTCCTAGTGTTACCCTCGTTGCACCCTAGTTACGTCCTAGTTGCGCCTTAGTTGGGCACTAGCTACGCCCGAGTTGCGCCCTAGTTGCACCTTCGTTGCGTCCTAGTTGTACCTCACTTGCGCCCTACTTGTGTTCTAGTTGAACCCTATTTGTGCCCTCTTTGCGCCGTCATTGCGTCCTACTTGCGCCCTAGTTGCACCTCAATTGGACACTAGTTACGCCCTAGTTCTGTCCTAGTTGCGCCTTAGTTGTGTCCCAGTTGCATCCTAGTTACGCCCTATTTGCGCCCTAGTTGCATCCTACTTGCGCCCTAGTTGTGCCCTAGGTGCGTCCTAGTTGCATCCTAGTTGTGCCCTAGTTATGCCCTAGTAGTGCCCTAGTTGCACCCTAGTTGTGCCCTAGTTGCATCCTAGTTGCGCCCTACTTCCATCCTACTTGCACCCTACTTGCACCCTACTTGCGCCCTAGTTACACCCTTCTTGCTTCCTACTTGCACCCTACTTGCATTCTAGTTGCATCTTAGTTACGCCCTACTTGCACCCTACTTGTGCCCTACTTGTGCCCTACTTGCGCCCTAGTTGCGCCCTAGTTGCACCCTAGTTGCGCCCTACTTCTGCCCTTCTTGTGCCCTACTTGCACCCTAGTTGCACCCTAGTTGCACCCTAGATGAGCCCTACTTGCGCCCTACTTGCATCCTACTTGCACCCTACTTACGTCCTACTTACGTCCTAGTTGCGCCCTAGTTGCTTCCTAGTTGCGCCATACTTGTGTCCTACTTGCGCCCGACTTGTGTCCTAGTTGCGCCCTATTTGTGCCCTAGTTAAGCCCTACTTGCACCCTACTTGCGCCCTACCTGTGTCCTATTTGTGCCCTACTCGCGCCCTAGTTGTGCCTCAGTTTGGCACTAGCTACACCCTAGTTACACCTTAGTTGCGTCCTAGTTGCGTCCTAGTTGCGCCCTACTTGTGCCCTACATGTACCCTACTTGCGTCCTAGTTGCGCCCTAGTTGCGCCATAGTTGCACCCTAGTTGCACCCTAGTTGCGCCCTTGTTGTGCCTCAGTTGGACACTAGTTATGCCTTAGTTTTGCCCTAGTTGGGCCCTAGTTGCGCCCTAGATGTACCCTACTTACGTCCTACTTGCGCCCTAGTTGTACCCTAGTTGTGTCGTAGTTGTGCCGTAGTTGTGTCCTACTTGCGCCCTAGTTGCGCCCTAGTTGCGCCCTACTTACGCCCTACTTGCGCCCTACTTGCACCCTACTTACACTCTAGTTACGCCCTAGTTGTACTCTGGTTGCACCCTACTTGCACCCTACTACCGCCCTACTTTTGCCCTAGTTACGCCCTAGTTGCACTCTAGTTGCGTACTACTTACATCCTACTTGCACCCTAGTTGTACCCTAGTTGTACCCTAGTTGTACCCTAGTTGCGCCCTAGTTGCGCCCTACTTGCGCCCTAATTGCTCCCTACTTGCGCCCTAGTTGTGCCCTAGTTGCAGGCGCAACTAAGGCGCAACTAGGGCACAACTAGCACAACTGAGGCCAGCTGGGTGCTACCTACGTCCTAGTTGCGCCCTAGTTGCGCCCTAGTTGCGTCCTACTTGCGTCCTACTTGTGCCCTAGTTACGCCATACTTGCGCCCTAGTTGTGCCCTATTTGCATCCTAGTTGCGCCCTAGTTGTACCTCAGTTGGACACTAGCTACGCCCTAGTTGCGCCCTAGACGTGTCCTACTTACACCCCAGTTGCGCCCTAGTTGCACCCTAGTTACGTCCTACTTGCGCCCTACTTGTGCCCTAGTTGCACCCTAGTTACGCCCTAGTTGTGCCCTACTTGCATCCTACTTGCACCCTAGTTGTGCCCTAGTTGCGCCCGAGTTGCACCCTAGTTGCGCCCGAGTTGCACCCTAGTTGCGCCCTTGTTACACCCTACTTGTGCCCAAGTTACGTCCTACTTGTGTCCTACTTGCACCCTCTTTGCGCCCTAGTTGAGCCCTAGTTTTACCCTACTTGCACCCTATTTGCGCCCAACTTGCACCATAGTTGTGCCCTAGTTGCACCCTAGTTGCACCCTACTTGCGTCCTCCTTGCGTCCTAGTAGCGTCCTACTTGCATCCTAGTTGGACCCTAGTTGCACCCTAGTTGTGCCCTAGTTGCGTCTCAGTTGGGTACTAGCTACGTCCTAGTTGTGCCCTAGTTGCATCCGAGTTGCGTCCCACTTATGCCCTAGTTACGCCCTAGTTGCGCCCAAATTGCACCCTAGTTGGACCCTAGTTGTGCCCTAATTGCGCCTCAGTTTGGCACTAGCTACGTCCTAGTTGCTCCCTAGTTCTACCCTAGTTGCGCCCTAATTGTGCCCTACCTGTGTCCTACTTGCGCCCTAGTTGCGCCCTAGTTGCACCCTAGTTGCACCTCAATTGGACACTAGCTACGCCCTAGTTGCGCCCTAGTTGCGCCCTAGTTACGCCCTAGTTAGGCCCTAGTTGCGTCCTAGTTGCACCCTAGTTGTGCCCTACTTGCACCCTACTTGCATCGTACTTGCGCTTTAGTTGCGTCCTAGTTGCGTCCTATTTGTGTCCTACTTGCGTCCTACTTGCACCCTACTTACGTCCTAGTTGTATCCTAGTTCCGTCCTAGTTGCGCCCTACTTGTGTCCTATGTGCGTCCTACTTGCGTCCTGGTTGCGCCCTAGTTGCGCCCTTGTTGTACCCTAGCTGCACCCTGGTTGCGCCCTTGTTGCGCCTAAGTTGGGCACTAGCTATGCCCTAGTTGTGCCCTAGTTGCGCCCTATTTACGCCCTAGTTGTACCCTACTTGCGCCTTACTTGCGTCCTAGTTGCGTCCTAGTTGTGCCCTAGTTGCGTCCTACTTCTGTCCTACTTGCGCCCTAGTTGTGCCCTAGTTGTGCCCTAGTTACGCCATAGTTACGCCCTTCTTGCGCCCTACTTGTGTCCTGGTTACGTCCTAGTTGCGCCCTAGTTGCACCCTACTTTCACCCTAGTTGCGCCCTACTTGCGCCCTACTTGCGTCCTAGGTGCGCCCTAGTTGTGCCCTAGTTCCATCCTACTTATGCCCTACTTGCACCCCAGTTGTGCCCTAGTTGCACCCTAGTTGCGTCCTAGTGGCGCCCTACTGGCGCCCTCATTGTGCCCTACTTGCGTCCTAGTTCCGTCCTAGTTGCACCTCAGTTGGGCACTACCTATGCCCTACTTGTACCCTAGTTGCGCCCTAGTTGCGCTCTACTTGCGTCCTACTTGTGCCCTAGTTATGCCTTACTTGCGCCCTAGTTGTGCCCTACTTGCGCCCTAGTTGCGTCCTAGTTGCGCCTCAGTTGGACACTAGCTACGTCCTAGTTGTGTACTAGTTGCGTCCTAGTTGCGCCCTAGTTGCACCCTACTTGCGCCCTAGTTTCTCCCTAGTTGCACCCTAGTTACGCCCTACTTGCGTCCTACTTGCGTCCTACTTGCGCCCTAGTTGCACCCTAGTTACGCCCTAGTTGCGCCCTACTTGCGCCCTACTCGCACCCTAGTAGTGCCTTAGATGTGCCCTAGTTGTGCCCACCCTTGTTGCACCCTAATTGCATCCTAGTTGCATCCTACTTGTACCCTACTTGGACCCTAGTTGCACCCTACTTGCATCCTAATTGCGCCCTACTTGCAACCTATTTGCGCCCTACTTACATCATAGTTGCGTCCTAGTTGTACCCTAGTTGCACCCCACCTACACCCTACTTGCGCCCTACTTGCATCCTACTTGCGCTCTTCTAGCGTCCTTCTTGCATCCTAGTTGCGCCCTAGTTGCACCCTAGTTGCACCCTAGTTGCGCCCTAGTTGTGTCCTACTTGCCCCTTCTTACATCTTACTTGCACCCTAGTTGTGCCTAGTTGCATCCTAGTTACACCCTACTTGCGCCCTACTTGCATCCTGTTTGTGCCCTAGTAGTGTCCTAGTTGCGCCCTACTTGCGTCCTAGTTGCACCCTATTTTCACTCTAGTTGTGCCCTAGTTACATCCTACTTGGGTCCTACTTAGACCCTAGTTGCACCCTAGTTGCGCCATAGACCACCCTACTTGAGCCCTACTTGCGCCCTAGTTGCGCCGTACTTGTGCCCTAGATGTGCCCTAGTTGCTCCTCAGTTGGGCACTAGCTGCGTCCTAGTTGCGCCCTAGTTGCACCCTAGTTGCATACTAGTTATGCCTTACTTATGCCCTACTTGCGCCCTATTTGTACCCTACTTGTGCCCTAGTTGTGATGTATTTGTGCCCTAGTTTTTCCCTCGTTACATCCTAGTTGTGCCCTAGTTGCGCCTTAGTTGGGCACTAGCTACGCCCGAGTTGCGCCCTGGTTGCGCCCTCGTTGCATCCTAGTTGTGCCTTACTTGCTCCCTACTTGTGTTCTAGTTGAACTCGCGCCCTATTTGCGCCGTCGTTGCGAACTGTTTGCGCCCTAGTTGTACCTCTCTTGGACACTAGTTACGTCCTAGTTCTGTCCTAGTTGCGCCTTAGTTGTGCCCTAGTTGCGTCCTAGTTACGCCCTACGTGCGCTCTAGTTGTGTCCTACTTGCGCCCTAGTTGTGCCCTAGTTTGGTCCTAGTTGCGTCCTAGTTGTGCCCTAGTTGTGTCCTAGTTCTACCCTAGTTGCGCCCTAGTTGTGCCCTAGTTGCATCCTATTTGCGCCCTACTCGCGCCTTACTTGCGTCCTACCTGCATCCTACTTGCGCCCTAGTTGCACCCTTCTTGCTCCCTACTTGCGCCCTACTTGCGCCCTAGTTGCATCCTAGTTGCACCCTACTTGCGCCCTATTTGCATCCTACTAGGGCCCTACTTACGCCCTAGTTGCACCCTAGTTGCACCCTACTTGCGCCCTACTTCTACCCTACTTGCATCCTATTTACACCCTAGTTACACCCTAGTTGCACCCTAGTTGCACCCTACTTGCACCCTACTTGTGTCCTACTTGCACCCTACTTACGTCCTACTTACGTCCTAGTTGCGCCCTAGTTGCTTCCTAGTTGCGTCCTACTTGTATCCTACTTGCGACCGACTTGTGCCCTAGTTGCACCCAATTAGTACCCTAGTTAAGCCCTACTTGTGCCCTACTTGCACCCTACTTGTGCCCTACTTGCGCCCTACTTGCGCCCTAGTTGTGCCTCAGTTGGGCACTAGCTACGCCCTAGTTGCATCCTAGTTGCGCCCTAGTTGTGTCCTAGTTCAGCCCTACTTGTGCCCTACGTGCACCCTACTTGCGTCCTAGTTGCGCCCTAGTTGCGCCACAGTTGCACCCTAGTTGCACCCATGTTGCGCCCTAGTTGCGCCTCAGTTGAGCACTAGCTATGCCCTAGTTGTGCCCTAGTTGGACCCTAGTTGCGCCCTAGCTGTACCCTACTTACGCCCTACTTGCGCCCTAGTTGTACCCTAGTTGTGTCCTAGTTGTGCCCTACTTGCGTCCTATTTGTGCCCTAGTTGCGTCCTAGTTGCACCCTACTTACGCCCTACTTGCGCCCTACTTGCGCCCTACTTACGCCCTAGTTGCGTCCTAGTTGCACCCTGGTTGCACCCTACTTGTACCCTACTTGCGCCCTACTTGCACCCTAGCTGCGCACTAGTTGTACCCTAGTTGTGTCCTACTGACATCCTTCTTGCACCCTAGTTGCGCCCTAGTTGCACCCTAGTTGCGCCCTACTTGCGCCCTACTTGCGCCCTACTTGCGCCCTACTTGTGCCCTACTAGCGCCCTACTTGCGCCCTAGTTGCACCCTAGTTGCGCCCTAGTTGCACCCTAGTTGCGCCCTACTTGCGCCCTACTTGCGCCCTACTTGCGCCCTACTTGTGCCCTACTAGCGCCCTACTTGCGCCCTAGTTGCGCCCTAGTTGTGTCCTACTGACATCCTTCTTGCACCCTAGTTGCGCCCTAGTTGTGCCCTAGTTGTGCCCTAGTTGCGCATCAGTTGGGCACTACCTACGCCCTAGTTGCGTCCTAGTTGTGCCCTATTTGCACCCTACTTGCGTCCTACTTGCGCCCTAATTACGCCCTACTTGCGCCCTACTTCCGCCCTAGTTACACCCTAGTTACGCCCTACTTACGCCCTACTTCCGCCCTAGTTACACCCTAGTTACGCCCTAGTTGCGCCCAACTTGCGTCCTACTTGCACCCTAGTTGCGCCCTAGTTGTACCCTAGTTGCGCCCTAGTTGCACACCAGTTGCGCCCTTGTTGCACCCTACTTGCATCCTAGTTGCATCCTACTAATAACCTACTTGTGCCCTAGTTGCGCCCTAGTTGCGCCCTAGTTGTGCCCTATTTGCACCCTATTTGCGCCCTACTTGCACCATAGTTGCGCTCTAGTTGCGCCCTAGTTGCTCCCTACTTGCACCCTACTTGCGCCCTACTTGCGTCCTCCTTGCGCCCTAGTACCATCCCACTTGCATCCTAGTTGTGCCCTAGTTGTACCCGAGTTGTGCCCTAGTTGCGTCTCAGTTGGGTACTAGCTACGTCCTAGTTGTTCCCTAGTTGTTTCCGAGTTGCGCACCACTTGTGTCCTAGTCACATCCTAGTTGCGCCCTAATTGTGCCCTAGCTGGACCCTTCGTTGCACCCTAGTTGCGCCTCTCATTTGGCACTAGCTACGTCCTAGTTGCGCCCTAGTTACACCCTAGTTGCGCCCAAATTGCGCCCTACATGCACCCTACCCGCCCTAGTTGCGCCCTAATTGTGCCCTAGTTGTACCTCAATTGGACACTAGCTACGTCCTAGTTGCGGCCTAGTTATGCCCTAGTTGTGCCCTAATTGTGCTCTACTTGCACCCTAGTTACGTCCTAGATGCATCTTAGTTGTGCCCTACTTGCACCCTACTTGCATCGTGTCACCATTTGTGACTCGTAATATGATTTGTCAACGTTGACCACACATAGTGAAATTCTTAGGTCAAGGTCAGTGACATATGTCTACTTTGGTTGGTCATTGTGCATTATAGCCACACCATGCCACTACTTATTGAAAGTCTTTGTACTTGCTATTTTATAACTAGTATTCCTAAACTATTGTTTCCCTCTCTGACCTTTTGTGACTCGTATCACGAGTTGTCAACGTTGACCACCAGTAGTGGAATTCTTTGGTCATGGTTAGTGACATGCCTACTTCGGTTGGTCATTGTGCATGGTAGCCACACCTTGCCACCACCTATTGAAGGTCTTTGCACTTGCTAGTTGATACCTAGTATTCCCAAACCATTGTTTCCCCCTCCGACCATTTTTCACTTATATTATGAGTTGTCAACGTTGACCACACATAGTGAAATTCTTTGGTCATGGTCAGTGATATATGCCTACTTTGGTTGGTCATTGTACATGGTAGCCTCACCGTGCCACTACGTATTGAAGTTTTTTGTACTTGCTTGTCGATGACTAGTATTCCGAAACCATTGTCTCCCCCTCTGACCATTTGTGACTCGAATTATGAGCTGTCAACGTTGACCTCCCATGGTGAAATTCTCTGGTCATGGTCAGTGACATATGCCTATTTTGGTTGGTCATTGTATATGATAGCCATACTGTGCCACTACATACTGAAGGTATTTGTATATGCTAGTTAATAACTAGTATTTCCAACCCATTGTTTCCCCCTATGACCATTTGTGACCCGTATTATGGGTTGTCAACGTTGACCACACATAGTGAAATTCGTTGGCCATGGTCAGTGGCATATGACTACTTTGTTTGGTCATTGTGCATGCTAGCCACATCGTGCCACAACTTAGTAAAAAGCCTTTGTACCTGCCAGTTGATAACTTGTCTTCTCAAACCATTGTTCTCCCGTCTTCCCATTTGTGACCCGTATTATGAGTTGGTAGCGATGACCACACATAGTAAAATTCTTTGGTCATGGTTGTTAACATATGCATACTTTGGCTGGTCATTGTGAATGGAAGCCACACAGTGCCACTCTGTATTGAAGTTGTTTGTTCTTCTAGTCAATAACTAGTATTCCCAAACCATTGTTCCCCCCTCTGACCATTTTCACTTGTGTTATGAGCTGTCAATGTTGACCACCCATAGTGAGATTATTTGGTCATGGTCAGTGACATGCCTACTTTGGTTGGTCATTGTGCATGGTAGCCACACAATGCCACTACTTATTGAAGGTCTTTGTACTTGCTATTTAATAACTAGTATTCCAAAACCATTGGTTTCCCCTCTGAGATTTTGTGACTTGTATTATGAGTTGTCAATGTTGACCACCCATAGTGAAATTCTTTGGTCACGGTCAGTAACATATGCCTTCTTTGGCTGGTCATTGTGCGTGGTAGCCACACTTTGCCACTACTTATTGAAGATCTTTGTACATGCTAGTTAATAACTAATATTCCCAAACCATTGTTTTCCCCTCTGACCATTTGTGACCCGTGTTATGGGTTGTGAACATTGACCTCACATAGTGAAATTCGTTGGTCATGGTCAGTGACATACGCCTAATTTGGTTGGTCATTTTGCATGGTGGCCACATCGTGCCACTACTTATTGAAGGTCTTCGTAATTTCCAGTCGGTAACTAGTATTCTCAAACCATTGCTCCCCCCTCTGACCATTTGTGGCTCGGATTATGAGTTGGCAATGTTGACCATACAAAGTGAAATTTTTTGGTCATGGTCTGTGACATATGCCTACTTTGGTTGGTCATTGTACATGGTAGCCACACCGTGCCACTACGTATTGAAAATATTTGTACTTGCTAGTCAATAACTAGTATTTGCAAACCATTCATTCCCCCTCTTACCATTTGTGACTTGTATGATGAGTTATCAACGTTGACCACCCATAGTGAAATTCTTTGGTCATGCCAAGTGCCATATGCATACTTTGGTTAGCCAGTGTGCACATTACCCACACTTTGCCACTACATATTGAAGGTCTTTGTACTTACAATTTGATACCTAGTATTCCCAAACCATTGTTTCCCCCTCTGACCATTTGTGACTTGTACTATGAGTTGTCAATGTTGACCACACATAGTGAAATTCGTTGGTCATGGTCAGTGACATATGCCTACTTTGGTTGGTCATTGTGCATGGTAGCAACAATGTGCCACTACTTATTGAAGGTCTTTGTACATGCTAGTAGATAACCAGTATTCCTAAACCATGGTTTCCCCCTCTGACCATTTGAGACTTGTATTATGAGTTGGCAACGTTGACGACACAGAGTAAAATTCTTTGGTCATGGTCACTGGCATATGCCTACTTTGGCTGGTCATTGTGCATGGTAGCCACACCGTGCCACTACTTATTGAAGGTCTTTGTACTTGGTAGGTGATAACTAGTAATCCTTAAACATTGTTTCCCCCTCTGACCATTTGTGACTTGTATTATGTGTTGTCAACGGTGACCACCCATAATGAAATTTTTGGTCATGGTCAATGACATATGCCTACTTTGGTTTGTCATTGTGCATGGTAGCCACACCGTGCCACAAATTATTGAAGGTCTTTGCACTTTCTGGTTGATAAATAAACGTCCCAAACCATTGTTTCCCCCTCTGAGCATTCGTGACTTAACTTATAAGTTTTCAATGTTGACCACACATAGTGAAATTCATTGGTCATGGTCAGTGACACATGCCTACTTTGGTTGGTCATTGTGCATGGTAGCCACACTGTACCACTACATATTGAAGGTCTTTGTACTTGCTAGTTAGTAACTATTATTCCTAAACCATTATTTTTCCCTCTAACCATTTGTGACTCGTATTATGAGTTGTCAAAGTTCACCACACGTAGTGAAATTCTTTCATCATGGTCTGTGACATATGCCTACTTTGGTTGGTCATTGTGCATGGTAGCCTCACCGTACCACTACTTAATGAAGTTATTTGTACTTGCTATTTAATAACTAGTATTCCCAAACCATTTTTCCCCCTTTGACCATTTGTGACTCGTATTATGAGTTGTCATCATTAACCACCCATAGTGAAATTCTTTGGTCATGGTCAGTGACATATGCCTACTTTGGTTGGTCATTGTGCATGGTAGCCACAATGTGCCACTACTTATCGAAGACCTTTGTACTTGCTTGTCGATATCTTGTATTTTTAAAACCATTGTTTCCCCCTCTGACCATTTGTGACTCGTATTATGATTTGTCAATGTTGACCACACAGGGAAATTCTTTGGTCATGGTCAGTGACATATGCCTACTCTGGTTGGTCATTGTGCATGGTAGCCTCACCGTGCCACTACTTATTGAAGGTATTTGTACTTGCTCGTCAATAAATAGTATTCCCAAACCATTGTTTCACCCTCTGACCATTTGTGACTCGTATTATGAGTTGTCATCATTGACCACCCATAGTGAAATTCTTTGGTCATGGTCAGTGACATATGCCTTCTTTGGTTGGTCATTGTGCATGGTAGCCACACTTTGCCACTAGTTATTGAAGATCTTTGTACATGCTAGTTGATAACTAGTATTCTCAAACCGTTGTTTTCCCCTCTGACCATTTGTGACCCGTATTATGGGTTGTCAACATTGACCTCACATAGTGAAATTCTTTGGTCGTGGTCCGTGACATATGGCTACTTTGGTTGGTCATTGAACAAGGTAGCCACACCGTGCCACTACGTATTGAAGGTCTTTGTACTTGCTATTGAATAACTAGTATTTACAAACCATTCTTTCCCCCTCTGACCATTTGTCACTTGTATTATGAGTTGTCAACATTGACCACCCATAGTGAAATCTTTTTATCATGGCCAGTTCCATATGCCTACTTTGGTTGGCAATGTGCGTGGTAGCCACACAATCCCAGTACGTATTGAAGGTCTTTGTACTTTCTATTTGATAACTAGTATTCCCAAACCATTGTTTCCCCCTCTGACGATTTGTGACTTGTACTATGATTTGTCAATAGTGACCACACATAGTGAAATTCGTTGGTCATGGTCAGTGACATATGCCTACTTTGGTTGGTCATTCTTCATGGTAGCCACAATGTGCAACTACTTATTGAAGGTCGTTGTACATGCTAGTTATTAACTAGTATTCCCAGACCATTATTTCCTCCTCTAACCATTTGTGACTCGTATTATGAGCTGTCAACGTTGACCACACAGAGTGAAATTCTTTGGTCATGGTCAGTGCGATATGCCCTCTTTGGTTGGTCATTGTGCATGGTAGCCACAATGTGCCACTACTTATTGAAGGTCTTTGCACTTGCTGGTTGATATCTAGTATTCTCAAACCATTGTTTCCTCCTCTGACCGTATGTGAGAGGTCATTTCCTGGGACCTGACCTATCTGAGAGCATCACGGTTGTTGTGACAGCTCAACTCCTCCTCAGTCATGTCACCAAGCTGCATTGAGTGCCACAATCGGTGGTCTCAGGTTGCGATCCACACTTCACTTCAGGGTTCTGAAGAGATCTCATGGGGAAGCTATGCACGTGGGTGGAAGTTACCACTGCATACCACCTACGGAGCGATGGACAGATAGAGCACATGGACCAGACTTTTGAGCTGCTGTTACAGAGCATGGTCTCACCAGTGGCTTGGATTTGCAAATTTTGCCTACAACTCATGAGTGTCCGCATCAAATGTAAAGTCATCGTTTGAGGTGGTTTATGGCCACCAACCCCTATGTCCATCCGTCCTTGCTATGGCAATATCTCTTCCGAATGTGTAGCAGATTGATGATGGGTTTGCCACCGCATGGAAGGTGGCGCGGCAACGGGTGTTGAAGGTACAAAAGCAGTAAAAGCAGTAAGCAGGTAAGGAACAATAAATGTGTAGATGAGTTCCAAGTAAGAAATCAAGCGATGTTAACTCCATAATCTTGTAACAGTGGCTCACCAGTGGCATATGGTGAGCGATGGATGATACCGCAATTTCAGGATTTTTACATCATGAATTACTCTCACATGATTTGAAAATTAAATCATGAATGATTGTAATGGGGGCGGAAATGCCATATCCCCCTTGGCACGGAGAATACAGCCAATGCGACCACGCTTAACAAATAACCGATTCGACCATGCCTCGGAAGAAAGGCAACCACTTTCCCCTCACACAGAGACAAAGGTTTAAGGTTCAGCAAAGGGAACAGTGACCCCTCTCGTTTTTTTAAAGCAGCATGTCTACACCGCATGGCATGCGGCGTCGACATTCTGATGTCATTTTTTGCCAGAAAATTGCAAGCCCCTTGAACCAAGGCTTTCTGATTTTTTGGGGGTTGGTTTACGGGAAGGGCAAAATAGCCAGGATATCCATGATCCCGAAGGGCGGACCCTCCCATATCCTCGAGCGGAATTTGCCGTCCGCAATATCCAGCACTTAAAAAAATGATCGAGGTATCCGGCCTCGCTCGCCATGCTCGATAAGCGACATGCGTCGCGGATCGAGCATCGCGAGGAGGGTCATGTGACCGTCGCTCGATCACAACCCTCGCTCCCTCGCAAGATCGCGATCGAGCGATGACCCTTTTTCAATTTTTTTCGACGCGCAAACCCCCTATTACGATTTTGGGTTTTGTATGTTTTGCGCGGGCGGGGCCCACGCAAAACATAAAACCCTACATCGTAATAGGGGGTTTGCGCGTCGAAAAAACAAGGGTCCGCTCGATCGCGATTGAGCGAAAACGTCCATTTCAAATTGTTGTTTTTTCCTACATTGCACACAAAACACCTTAGGTTTGTGAGACAAACACTTTCAAACCCAACCCCGAATTACATTTGGGGTTGAGGGTTTTATTTTTTACGCGAGCATCTACTGGGTCCCGCGGTAGCGGGGCCCAGCAGATTCCCTTTCGATGCATGGGGTGTCTCGGACCCCTCACGCAAACCCCACGCAAACCCCTCCTTCGAATGATCACAAACACCTTGAATGAGGGGTTTGTGATTGTTCAAGGGGCCTGATGTAACAGCATGTCGTCCGAGAGTCGCCCTGCGCACGATTCCGTACATGCATAACGGTGCAAACACTAAATACAACCGGTTTTGGCGCAACGGTAGCGCAGTTCGTTGTAAAATCGTTACATTGGTATCAGAGCCGGAGCGCATGGGTTCGAATCCCGTGGCCGACCTGAAGCACAATACCACCTCGATGTCACACAATGGTGCCTGCGGGTACACATGGGAGAGCAGCATCGTCTAGACATGAGCCTCACATGCTGAGGAAGCATGCCCGTTGGGACTGTAGCGTGGCGAACTACGGGACGGCAGGTTGCTCCGTGGAAGTTGGGCTCGCACCGTGAGGGTGTCAGCGCCAATTACGGAGGACCACGTAGGGACTGGGGACCCCGTGACGTGGAGGGTTGGCCTACACCGAGGACGGTGTCAGGGTTCCGAGGGGGAGGAGTGTAACAACATGCGGTCCGAGAGTCGCCCTGCGCACGATTCTGTACATGCATAACGGTGCGAAAACTAAATACAACCGGTTTTGGCGCAACGGTAGAGCAGTTCGTTGTAAAATCGTTACACCTGATGATGTCATCGCTTTGACGCTGCATTTCATGCAGTGACGACATGCTTTTTGCGCGCTTTTTTTTTTAAAGCGCGACCGGTGGATGTATCAGTGTTAAAGTTAAAACATTTTGGATATGGCGTTGTTAAAGAGCGGTCTGTGGATATGGCAGATCTATCGAGAATTCGATGGGTATATGGTCACACCCCCGTTACGAGAAGGTTGCATGGGGATCCGAGACTCCCCACCCGTTGAAAGAGAATCTGCTGGGACCCGGTACCACAGGGCCCAGTAGGTACTCGTGTGGAAAAGAAAAACCTAAAACCCCTGGTGTAATTACGGGGCGGGTTTGGTCACGATTTTTAGGTCAAACGAGGGCTAAAAGCTTAAAAAATGCAGAATAAAGAAATGGGGGGTTTTGGACCCCCAATTGCTAAAGCATTGTCGATTTTGGCCGACGCCCACCGGCCAGAATCCCTGACAGAGTCCCCCCCCTCCCCCGCTCAAATCCCCCCTACAGCTCACCGGCCAACTGTCCGATTGCGGTCCTCCATTGCGAGGGCATCGATCGAACACGAGCTGGAGGGGGAAGGTGATTTTGCGAAGGGAGGGAGGGGTTGGGGGGGGGGGAGGCGGCGGTTGATACTAGAAGTGTCGACTGATGGGCGTCGGCCGACACTTTTGTTGTCAAAGTCGGCATCTCCTCTCCCGCCTATTGCGAACCTCATGAATGATTAATTAAGGTTTCTATTTAAAATAAGGATAAATTGACCAAATAATACTAGTTTTTGCTACGTCCTAATGAGAGGTGTCGGATATAGGCAGATGACGAAGTTTTGGACCTACGTGAATCCTAGCCTATTGGATGCTCAACCTTCATAGCGATGGTTGCAGAAGTAAGCCGACCTGAACGGCTGAATCATTGTCTTTCCGCCCAAGAAATTCAGGCCGTCATTTATTCAAAAATAGTTTGCCCTGCTCGTTTGTGATATAGTGACGCGCTAGCCTTCACACATTCACGACGGTTTGCACGCAGGTCCTGTTCTGTTCTTCGTAATTAATCGGTTTCAGCAGGAATGAGTCTGAGTCAATCTACAATAATATTATATTTTATCATACACACTGCCCTTAAAAAACTCGTCGTTTAGCCGGCGTACCAGGTAGGTCTCTCACGTCAGGTTGGAGTTTGGCGCCTACGAGATTTGCCGGCGGAGTTTGCCATGCGTTATTGCTTGCCGTCACATGTTTTTTTCAACATGTTTTTTGGAACATTCGCTCGCCTTTTACACCTGTCCTCATCGTCGCCAATTGTCGTGGCGACTGGTCAGGTTATCGCCTCGGAAAATTTTTTCCTTAAAATTATGAAAAATTGATCCAATATTTCGCATGTGATTTATGAGCTTATTTGATGGCCTCTGGGTTCATCCCCTTGGTTTGCCTCGCTAGGCTGTCAAGAGAGACTCTTGCAAAAACAGGCGCATCGAGGGGCGTTCATGTTGCTCGTGATTGGTTTCAGCGGTGTCACTGCTCCGGGGGGGAAGGCGCGTCAAGTCCCGGAGCTGTCAGAGGGAGGTGGACATGCACTGGCTGGTTGCGCGAGCCACTGGTGCACGTGCACACGACGCACGTGCACCACTCTCGCTTGCCCAGATGTGACTTGCCTCCGCTGCCAAGTAAGAAGACGGCGGCGTCTCTGAAGCGGCCACCACTGGCAGACGTGAGAGCCTGTGAGATCTGGGTGTGAGATCTGTGTTGGAGGGAGGCTTGAGTGGGCCGCCTTGCCAGCGGCTCTGGTCCTGACGGCAGAGGCGAGTACTTCGAACGAGTAGTCTGTCTGTCTGACGACCTATCGCGCCTGGCGAACCAGTTCCTCTGAGCGGGGATGAGGCTCTTCGAAATGGGGGATTCACTCGCGCCCTGTGAGTGGGGATCCGAGAGCCCCCTTAGTTTTCGGTTCCCCTGACGTCCGTCAGTTTGGGGCAGAGGCTCGTGGGCACCAACGGTCGAGCTGCCGTCACGCGGGCGGATATCAGACGGCCATCTTGGGCCCACGAATGGAATGAGACGGCCATGGAGGGCGAGGATCGACCGGCGAGGGCCGAGAGGGGCGGGACAGAGACGGCCGGGGTGGGAGGAGAGCCCCCTGTGACGTGGTGCGCCAGTTGGCTCGTGGTTGTCGGGCGCCGGGTGTTTGTTGGGTAGCTTTTCGGCTGTCCGGCCTTCTTTTGTGCGCGTGAATTCGTCCGCGACCTACAGGCCTGGGGTTTCGAGACGCATGTCTTGACGGCGGCCAGATCGCGCTGGAGTAGGCGTTGCCGTGTGCACAGGAGTTTAGGCGAGGACGGGGATTGAAGTGCAAAGGGGGCGTTAGGGGGCGTGTGTGGCAGGGCACGCACAAGGGGACAGGCGGATAATGTTGGCCACCATAAGGGCTCGCAAAGGCACCACCATGCTTTCCTCCACCGGTAGCAGCGGCAGCCCCGCCATCTCCACCTCGGCCGCCGACGGCAACAACAGCAGCAGCAACAATGATGGCTCTGGCATGTGCTCCTTGGATCAGCCTTCCCCAGACACACCTCCGGAGAAGTACCGCCCTTCGAGCAAACCCTACCCGTCCAGCCCCAAGCACAGCGGTCTCTCCTCTCCCTCCCCCTCCTCGTCCTGGTTCATGGGTTCTGTGCTGCACAACGTGGGCTGTCTTCTCTTCATGTTCCTGGGCCTTAGGATCTCACAGGAGGCCCGCGCCGTGCTGTGGTCGGCCACCACGTCGCGCGACCCTGCATCGCCACCCGACCAACACCTGTCGCTTGCAGGCGGTTTCAACTTGGCGCAGGTGATTTCAACAGACGGGCGGCAGCTTCACGAGGTGGGCAGGAGCAGCAGAAGCGGCGGCGACGGTGGCGGAGGTGGCAGCAGAGACAGCAGCTATGGCGCGGTGTGGGGCACTTCGGAGGATGAGTCGGCGCTGGGAGTGCCTGGGTCTTGCCAGTGGGATATTGCCCTGCATTGGCATTTCCCCAGAGACCATGCGGATGTTGTTGGTGGGCCCGTAGACGGTTCCGTGGGTGTAGACTCGGAGGAGCAGGGTTCAGCCATCGGGCTTGTACATTCAGAGAAGCTACTCGGCTCTGGCGGCAGTAGCAACATCAGCGGCAGCGGCAGCAGCAGCAGCAGCATCAGTGGCATTGGCAATGGCAGCGGAGTGAATGGCAGCCGGGTGAGGAGGCACGGCATTGTCATTCGGCCGGACCCACACCCGGATCCCCAGCAGCTGGTGGTGACCCACTCCCTCCTCTCCTTGCTCCAGGAGGTTCAGAGGCTGGAGCTGCTCCCCCTCCCCCTGCGGCGCGTGATCGTGGTGACCACCACCCACGCGCGCACGTTCCAGGGGCTGCACATGACAGGACTGGTGGCTTCGCTGCGTGCCGCTCGCTGCCCGCTGCTGTGGTTGGTGGTGGAGGCTGGGGGGAGGAGTGTGGAGACGGCAGGGGTGGTGGCGAGGTCGCTTGTGCGGCCCGCGGTGCACCTGGCGGTGGAGGAAGGCATGCCTGAGGAGTGGGCCGGGCGGCTGTGGATGGAGCAGAGGCTGCGCCTTGAGGGCCTTCGGTGAGTCAGTGCAAATTGGCCACTGTGTGTGTGTGTGTGTGTGTGTGTGTGTGTGTGTGTGTGTGTGTGTGTGTGTGTGTGTGTGTGTGTGTGTGTGTGTGTGTGTGTGTGTGTGTGTGCGTGTG
>SZWC01003488.1:136353-150569 GCA_023375785.1 Penium margaritaceum
CCCCCCCCCCCCCATCGCCTGCTCATAGCCAGAACTGCAAATCTTTCCCGGCCGCAAAAACTTAGAACTGCATCGGCGGTTCTGCAACAACATATGTCTGGAACGTGTGCACACGCTTGTCGCCCACGTTATGCGATGCCAGTTCCTTTTGGTGGTTAGTATCCAAGGGTCTACACTGGGTAGGGCTGCGGCTGCAGTCCATTTGCAACACACAGGCGGAAGCCAGGGCACGGCATGCCACCGGACTGCATGGGGCTGCGCTGGATGGCACCGGACCCCTCAGCATGACATGGCACGGCACGAGGCCGCACCGCGCGGCATGGCACGGCATTGGACGGCACAGCATGGCACGCCATGGCTTGGGACAAGACCTTGCTGCTCTGCAAGGCAATGCACCCCATGGCACAGCACTGCATGGCACAGCAGGGCAAAGTAACCCAGGGGACGGACCCCCCCCCCCCCCCCCCAACAATACAGCACAGCACACACACGTGTACTCTGTGTGTGTGTTGTGTGCCCCTCCCCCCCTCCCCCCCCGTGGTGGTGGATGCGACATGTGGATATGTGTGCTGTGTCGGTCACACGCAGGTGGAATCTGGATCCGCCGCTGGACGTAGTGGTGCCAGCCAAGCGCACACCCTGGCCCGACCCAAAGCCGCCGCCTCCTCCGCTGCCCCCCATGCACCCTCCCCCGCCTCCAGGGGTGGACTCGGGGCGAAGGGATGGTGGTGCCGCTGCCGTTGCTAATGGCGATGGCGGTAGGAGCACGAGCGTTGTGCTGAGGAGTAGAGGCGGTGGGAAGCCTTCGGAGAAGCCCAGCAATGCGGGCGTGTTGGAGGATGCTCGCAAGACGAGAGCCAAGGGATCGAAGCAGTTGAAGCCGAAGAAGAAGAAGCGGAAAGCGACGAAGGGCAAGAAGACGAGGAACAAAAAAGGGAGCGACGAGTCTGTAGAGCTGGACCCTGGGCGGAGGTTATGGAAAAGGAAACAAAGGGGTGACGAGGGGCGCGAGGAGGATGACGAAGAGACTTACACCTAGACTTACCCTCCGTGTTTTTTTGTCTTTCTTCCCTTGCAATTAAGAGCCATGCCTCCATGACTGCCGTTCAATGAAGCACAATACACTACAAGTCTCCAAAGAACAGACACGCAGGAGCAAAAGCCCTGTGGATATCCCTTGAATGTCTACCCGGGGGCCAATCAGGGGCTGTTGTGGCGTGTGTTCTTCGACACTTGCATGAACCCCTCGCACATGACTGAACAAGCCAGGCTGACTCAAGACGCCGATGGTTGTGTGGCATGGGCTGCCAGACTTGTGTCAAATCCCGTTCATGGAAGCTCCCTGGTTGTCTCCTGGTCATTCCTCACCATGCATTTCCTACCTCACCCCCCCAAGTAAGCAATGCAGTGGGTTTTAGTGTCTCTGGAGGGAAGTGGGTGCTAGACCACTGGTCACTGTCGGCCAGGCGGTGGGCTGTCCCTCTGAAGCTCATGCACATGTAGCTGTGTTGGATGGACACACTGGTGCATTGGCCGGTGAACTCTTGACCAAGACTGTATTCTTGCACAAGTTTGCATCAGGATGCGAGTAAACCCTACTCCCATGCATGACAGCACCACATGCAGGGCCTACCACATTTGGAGATCACTTTATAGCATCTACATGTCCGCTCCATCTGATGCAATCAACTCTGAACCCAGTTTCGCATTAGTCTGGGCATGGGTTGGACGTCACTCAACATGAGACAAGCAAGGCCGAAGATGAGCCGAAATTGTTGACTAACAGTGTCAGGAGAGTAGGGGAAAAACTTTTATCTAACATGTACAAGTACATTATTGGGGTACCCCTACAATCATTCTGGGGCTGAGCCAGATGTAACGTAACACGGTCAAAAAGACAGACCTGTAATGTAACAGGAGCTGCAAAAAGAAAATTTCAGGATATTCTGCATATCGACTTAGACCGCTTGCGAAAGCCACCTCAGAGATGTTCAGCTTCTCTCGCCTGTGGTGGAGCTTCCTTGAGACCGGCGAACCAGCCCTCTGCAGCAGCCACAAGCGTGGGCTACCAGCAGCAGCCGTCACAACCCTTGCTAGCTGCCGGTGAAACCCTTCTGCCGCTACTGCAGTCGCCAAGTTCCCCTCCCAACCACGTTGTGTTCTCCTCTTGTATCCCTTCAATGGACTCCTCCGTGGGCGCTGGCGAAGAGAGGGCGAGGCGACGGCCGCACGTGGCTGCTAGTCCACGCGCACATGGAGCACGGCGGTCTTGGTCTCGCCGCACCGTGGGCACGCGTCCGTCTGCGACTCGCACGCGCTGCACAGAACCAGGTGTCGACACGGGAGCGCCAGCGCCGTCGCCTGGCGCCCCCTGCAGCACAGACACATCCCGTGCCCGCTGCCGCCGCTGCTGCCTCCGCTGCTGCCGCCCTGGCCCTGGGTCGGCATGTGATTGGCCGGCGCCTTCTTTCGCTCCCCAAGAGCGGCCACTGGTGCTGGTGTGGGGCTCCCTGGCGCAAAGTTTTCGTGTCCATTTTGTGGGTGCCTGCAGGCGGACATCGCATCATCGTCGTCGCCAGCGTGGCCGTGGTCTCTGCTGCCCTTCGACTCCATACGGGCACTGAGGTGATCCCCACTGCTCTCTGCGTGGGACTGCGTTGGCGAGGCGCCACAGCCAGAGACATGCTCCACAACCTCCTCTGGCACATCGTCGCTCTCAGCCCACCCTTCCTCGAGTTGCTCTTGCTGGTGCTGCTGCTGCTGGGGCAGCAGTGGCAGCAGCTGGCATGCTGCTGACGTAAGCTTCAGGTTCTGTTGAGGCTCCTGTGCAGCAGCAAGGCCCTCATGGCGGACGGCGATATCGTGTGGAGCCTGGGCCTCCTGCAGGAGAGTGACGCAGCCCTCCAGCTGCTGCCGTAGCAAGGCGACTTCTGTCACAGCAGTCTCGAGCGCCCCGCGTGTACATAGGAGCTCCTCCCCGCGACGCGCGAGTCGCTGCTCCAGCTCGGTGGCGCGGCGGCGGTGTGCGCCGACCTCCACGCGTGCGGCGAGCAGCTGCAGCGCGAAACAGCTCCGCAGGCTGCGCACAGCGCCTGCCACGTCAGACGCGGCCGTGTCCACGCCAGGCACAACTGGCACGTGGGACGCGGCCGCCGCCACATCTGCGTCGCAGGGCGAGCTGCGAAAATCCAGAGGTCCTGATCGTGCTCCTGCTGGTGCTGATGCTGCAACTGCTGCTGCTCCTGATGCTACTGCTTCTGACGCTGCTGCTGCGGGTGCTGCTGTTGGACAACCAGCAGTAAATTTTGAAGCGCATATAGGGCTGCGAAGCGCCTTGCTGCGCTTGCTCTGCGGCAGTGGAGACGATGGCCCACAATCACAAGCAGCAGAAGCAGAAGCAGCAGCAGCAGGGTTGGGGTAGGCGGGGGCGGCATCACAACAAATGCCATCGTCCTTGCAGCCTTCACTCCTGCGTCTCTGAACGTTAACATCATTGTCGGAACAGAATTCGTAGTCAGCAGCTTCGTCTAGTCGTCTCTTCGCCCCAATCGCGTCGCACCTCGGCCACGTGCCGCCACGCCCTTGCGCCGGCGGCTCACGGACGTAAACGGGCTGCAGCACAGGGACGGGTAGGGGCAGCGGCAGGGGCGCGAGGTCCAGCTCGGGCCGCTGAGCTGGCGCGGGCTCCCAAGACGTGCGCAAATCACACGCATGCGACTCCAACCCGAGGTGTGCACCCTGCCGCGACTCGAAAGAAGCCATGAGGGGCCACAAGGCGGCACAGCCCTCGCGAATCTGCTGTTGCTGCTGCTGCTGCTGCTGCTGATGCTGCTGCTGATGCTGCTGCTGATGCTGCTGCTGCTGATGCTGCTGCTGCTGATGCTGCTGGTGCTGATGCAGATGCTGCTGCTGCTGCTGCCGCCGCCGCCGCCGCTGGACGATGTGTTGGTGCCGCTGAAGTTGCTGTTGGCGATAGAGATCTGGAGAAAGGCCGCTGCTGCCGTGCGGCCTGCAGTAAGCCTGTTCTGCTGCGGCTGCTGTTGCCGCTGCCTCGGACCCCTCTTGCGAAGTCGGCGCACACGCGAGCGGTAAGGCAAGGGGCTGCAGAGCCAGTGGCGGCAGCGGCTGCGCGGAGGAGGCCGCGGCTGGCGTTCCCCCCACCGGCCTCACGGGGCTGGGCGATCCGGGACTGAGCAGCTCCGGGTGGGTGCGGAAGTATGACTGGGAGGAGAAGGGGAGGGCGTTGTCCATTGCCGCCGGGGAGAAGCTGGGGAAGGCGGAGGAGGCGAAGGAGCCCAGCAGCGATGCGTGAAAGTTGGCGGGGAGACGCATGCGCGGCTCGGATACCTCAGGGACGGGTCTCGGCATGAGAACGGCGTCCATGAGGGAGGCCTGATTGCTTAGACGATTTGGACAGTGAAGACAACTGGTGAAAAGAGATTTCAGATTTGAGTGTTATGATGGTGGTCAGGGTTGTGGTAAGGTGAGAGCGACTGCTGCGCAACGCGTACTGACTGATTTTGCCACCAGACTTGACCTCACACACAGGCCGGGTGGATTAAGAAGACTCGAGGGTGCTGGGGGACGTTTCTAGTGGTGGACTTTGCCGGGGTCAGCAATTTGACGGGATCATTGCCAGGGGTGGTGCGTTGAAGCGCGGGCAGCACCAGGAGCACCATGCGGAGGTTGACAGGTAGCAACAGGAGCAACAGCGACGGAAATCTAACGCAGCGCGAGTGCGGAGGCGGCACAGGAAAATATTATAGAAATCTTGAGACGAAATTTCGGTGTCGCAATCGCAGCTGCGGAGTGCAAGGCACCGTGTTGATGTCCTGGAGGTGCGAGCATCTAGATACTGATGGAGGTTGTTTCGTTGCAACAGACGCTACAGACCAGACGAGTGTCGCATTTTCTCCTGGCCTCCATTCTGTGCTGGCGTCAGGTAGATTTCTCCGGCCGGCATAGATTTTCATCGCCTATTCATCTTCAGCATGCACCGTGATGTTTGCGATTTCTCCATCGAGCGACTTGGATTTGCCCTGTGATGTTGGGAAAAGCGTGTATCATCGGAAAGCATGTTTTCAGAAAGGACCATCGCGATGATGTTTTTAAGGACTTCCAGAAGAAACGGGAAAATACAGTTCTAGCGGTCTATGACAGAAGTTCTGACTAGCAAACGCGACCTTTCATCTTTACTTAGTCCTACATTGAATTGTTCTCAAAACTTCCGCGTTCTTGGAAAGGGCAAGGTAAATAGTTGGAACGCCGGCAAGAGAGAAAATCGACTAAAATCATGAGCTGGCGAGATACTAGGGCCATGCTCGTCTCTTCCGATGAACCTGTCAGCCCTGTTCCATGTAATTCAGAGGATAGGTCCTTGTATGTGCACAAACGTACGTTTGCGAGGTTCATGACGTAAGAAAAATCGCACTACTGTAGCGAGCCGCCACTTAATCTAGATGCTAACATCGGATAAAAATCTCAGGACATCAACACGGTGCCCAAGTGGGGTGGGTAAAAGTTGGGGGGGGGGAGGGGCTGCTGGACGCGACTTGCAACCGGGCGTGCCGACGACGCCCTGCCTCCCTAACCCGGCAAGCACAGGGAAAAAAAAAGGAAAAACATTCCTCCGCTGACGACGACACCGGCCACGCAGGTTTTGCAGCGGTGGACGGAGAGGAGAGGCGCTGCCGTTGCCCCTCCAGAGGCAAGTCCAGCCGAAGGGGCGGTGGGCCGGGAAGTTGACGACGTCAATATTCTCTCTCTCGTGGACGAGAGAGAAAATCTTACGCTGCCTGGACTCGGGAGAGTGAGCGGTGGCAGGGTGCCACGGGGAGGGCGACAGGCCGCCTCCGCCCCGGGCCTCCGTTCGGAGATCCGGGGCGGTGTCCGATCGTTTGTGACAGCAGGAAGGAATAGGAGAGTGGTATGAGTGCCAACGCCGTACAGGACGAGGAATTAAAAGCCATCATTACATATTCATCTCACCACCAAGGTTCGAGATGGAAACGGCGGTGGACCGAAACAGAGGTCTGGCGTCACAGCCCCTCCTTGCGGCGTCAGCATCAGGTGCGCTATCGTACTGCTTTCCAACCTTGACCAAAACATCGGGGTGGGGTTATTGCGCGTTCATGCATGCATTCCCTGTACCCTAACCCTTAACAAAGACGCAGTACCACATTCTATCAGAGATTTAGCAGGGAAACGTCGAAAACATTGCAGGAACAAAGAACACAGGGTTCGAAACTGGACTCCAAACAAGAAATATCAGATATAAAACGCCCACCAGCTGACTCCGAGAACGAAGTCACGAACTGCATCAGACATAGTAAAAGAATAAGCATTCCTCAATCAAACACAAACTAACACGCACACGTGCACGTGCGCGCGAGTCGCGCGCGTGCATGTGCGTGCACACACACACACACACACACACACACACACACACACACACACACACACACACACACACACACACACACCCACACACACAAACACACACATACATCACACTCAAAGAAAGGTGCTAAAACGAGTAAATTTTCAAGATGGAAATTCGAAAAAGAAAGGTACTTTCACTTCTTGCATAAGTAGAAAGATTCAAATTTCATTAATAAAAAATGTTCAACCTAGTTTTGAAGAGAATGAGATGATTTTGATTCATTCAATCTTGTAGCTTCCTCAATATACAAGAAATATTTGACCAAAATTTGAACATTCAAAATCTTGTAGCTTACTCCACAACATGTAAACTTAAATAAACCTCAAGTTGAGTCACAATATAAAGAATCCTTCATGTGCTCAACTACATTTCACACGTGAAGCTTCAACAAGAAAAAGGGGCCATATTAAAGCTTTAGATCATGTATGAAGTGCAAATATTGCCTAGCATTACAAATATAAGTGTAGTGGACAACTCATACTTCCACAATAAAATTTAAGACCAAATTTCACGTAAAAATCAGAATTCCAATATATAAAAGAAATGTACAACTTAAAAAATGCACCTTGACATGGCACTAAAACATTACAAAAAACTTAACTTGTAGACGAAAAAAAATTATGTGGTCTAGATCCAATCGTTGCATTATGAATTGTAGCTAAATCTAGAAACACTTTGTATGCATTTTTCAAAACAAATTAAAAATACATTGAATCAATCAAATAAACTATTTTAACTCCATGTTGGGCTCAAAATTAAACTTCAAATGAATAAATATTTACCCTATTTTCTCAAAAGTTAAGCCAATATATTTCACTTTAAGTCAAAGTATGGACTAACATTGAGAAAATCAAGTCTATATGTGAGGTGTAACAAGAACCATAAAGTAAAATGTAAAACTAAACTTCAATAATTATATTAATATTTAAAGTAAAATTTGCAACAGAAAGATAAGCTTGCACATCAATTCGAATGTGAATTTTGAACACAAAAATCACTCAAATATGTTTTACTTTTTAAATACGGATTTTTCCAAACATTTATGTATATGGCTTGTGTTCCAAATTTACTTAATACATGACGGTTGGTATGAGAATAATAGCTTCAACATTGTAATTCGTTATTTTTAAAATGGGCACATTTATCCGAGTTGTAATTTTTGTGCAACGTAATGGAGCAAAAACCGTGAACAAATCACAAAAACGGTAACTGCCTATTTTCATATCATGTATGTTAGAGATGTCAAGGAAGCCATTTCATGTCTAATTTTTTATGCGGTCTAACAACTACATTATCAAAACCCGCCATCGTTTTCTTCTCAAACTAGATACACCGAATCGAACAACAATGCTAACTGAATGAAAGGTGTTAAAGGGACTTACATGGTTCACTTGCTGGCGAATAACTAGTTCACTTTGGCTAAATGTAATAATCTGCCACATAGGCCCAAGATATGTAGAAATTGAGCTAAGCAAGAGCCACCGAATTAAGCACTCGATGTAACCTATCAATTTGGCACGAAACCAAGCTATTTATTTCTCTACTATTTGTTTCGATAGTGTGTGATTAATCACTCTTACATATGTCAAGCCACCTCAAGAATTACATGATGCCACTTTGTAGCCACATAGTTATTGTGATTATCTTTATCATGACTATTCGTGTATACATAGCAATTCAACTAGATTTTTCCTCTAGAAATGTTTTCACCATAACTATCACTCGAGGCGAGAAGGCATCCTATACAATAGCCCATTTATTATAAGCCTCTCCGCTAGATTAGAACTTATGAAAGCATTGTAGATGAGCAAGGAAAGGCGGGGGTGACCCTGCATCAAAGGTATGGTCAAACTAGGAACTTCACGTACTTTTATTCTTTTAAGTATACACATGGAGTTCAGATTTTATTGGAGAGGTTCAACTTTTTTTATGCATCATTAAGCCTATCATTATCATTCAAAGAATATAATATAGAATAGATACAATGATGAGGAAATTTTAGACGGAATTTGGAGGTATTGTACTTAACATTCTACATCTAATACATGGTATAGATACAATGAATTCAAAAATAGTTTTTGTATTTGAAATCTAAAGGATTTATGTTAATGAAAATTTTAAATACAGATTAAAATTTTTGGATATGGTCTTATCTCATGTTTATCATTTTATTCCCATTAAATATATCACAAACCCATGATACCATATATACTTACACATGTCACATATTTTAGTGACTGCGTCAAAGGTGAGGTCAAAGTGCATGTATACTTATACATGCAATGATGTACAAATATTACATTTATATTTGAGTATGTAATGTTTATATAATGTTCAATGAGTTAGAGATGAAACCACTTTCATGTGTATTCATTTTTCAAGTAAATGTATGTACAGGAAATCATCATACATGACAGAACAGAGAATATTTAAAAACAATAAATATCGCAATCTTCAATAAAATCAAAACAATCTCTACATAAAACTATTTCATATCATTGAATGCGAAATGTAAAGTTTTACAAAATAATACATATGGAGGAATTTGTCTTTTTTATGGTCGTTAATGTGTATCAATATTTGAAAAACGCCATTAAAAAAATAATAGAGTTTATAAATATCTCCTTTCTTATGAAACTGAGGTGCTAGCAAGTGGATACCTGTCGCCAAAAAAATGGTTGGTAGATTGTCAGCCACTTGTTTACCATTCGTAGGCTAGTAGCAAGTGTAAAAAAGTATCAACAAGTTATGATGTGATCCATTATACACTAATTGATCTTCTTTTTAATTGACCTACATTTTCCTTATTAAAATGGCTCTTTGACCAAGACTGGAGAAGGTGCATCGTTGTGAAGGTGGAGTTCGTAGACAAGGGACATTCCCATAAGTGGCAAAAAATGATGGGATGAAAGAAAACTTATGAAAGACTAGAAGATGAACAATCAAATGGAAAAAAGCCAATGTGTTGAATTCCTCATGATTTTGCACCAACGTTCAAAAAATCTAACCGAAATTCCAATTATGTTCACGTTGATTCATATATAAAAATAATTCATCCAAAAACAAATCATGGAATAAATACCCTTGTAGAACCTGAAAAAAGGTGCAAGATCAAAGAAAGAATTGAGCCTCCATGAACTACACGTATTTAATGTTCAAATACTTCTTAATGATGATATGAATTTTTAGTTACATGCAAAGGAAACTCATTTCATTCAGTAAAGGAAAACATTTGCAAAATGCATGATAACATTTTTATTCCATACTTAGAAAATGACTATAATGTTGACAATCAAAATAAAATTAAGTATCATGAAATATATATTGTTTTACATATGTAGTGCAAAGAAATAATGGTGCATAAAACATTTTCAGTACAAGTACCAATAGAAATGAGGTATATGCTTAAAAAGAAACCACTTTTAGTACCTCTATACTGTATTGTACTTTATGAGGGCTGAATTGATTTTTGTAATTTGCTCAAGTAAGCCTTTTCAGAAGGATGTTATATGTATTATTGTTGTGTAGTAGAAGGAATATCTATAATTAAATGATGAATTTTTTCTTCTTCAAAGACTCTTTCCTCGCCTTTTGGACTTTTTCTTAAGAAGTGATTAATCATAAAAACCATAAAAATAAGGTGAATGTAGAGAGAAGGGGGATATATGATCGGAAATTAAGGTTACCTCCCTTTCTTCAAAGCATTAGTGGGGAATTTTCAAAAAGCACGGGAGGCCATGCATCACAATACGAGGATTAAAAAAAATAGCAATTGTTTAAAAGAAGAGAGACTGTAAAATCATAGGTCATGTGAATGGTACAAATCTGAATAGTCTCAAAATAAATCTCAACCTTCTACACTTCTTGCTTGTGTTATCTTTTGAAACGCCTTCCTTATTACATTTATGGTCTACATCATTGGATCATTATTAGGCCTAGACGTGCTCGAGTGGTGTGGGAGCAAGACCACAAGGTTACTTTACCCGTTATTGTTTCGGTTTTGATGACATAGAGAAATTTTGTGCATGGTAAATTAAGTCGGTTAAAGCATCCCTCGCATAAAAGTGATGCATCACATTGTTGTGTGAATGAAAGTGGCCTACAAAATAATTTTTATGTTTTTATTTATCATCACCGACCATTCAAATGAAGATACAAAAATGATAAATATAATCTCAGTGTATTAAAAATATATCACACATGTTTGAGACTATACGTTCCATAATAAGCAATGTTTCTAAGAAGTAAATAATGAAAAAAAAATCTCGTAAAATCAAGGTGTTGTACGAAATAACATCAATTTATTGATCCTTTTAAAAACTTACATTTTTCAAGGTGCAACCATTATCGCAATGGATACCCAAAAGCCTTGTTGCATCGAAAGGCAAATTGTACAAGTCTTGATAAAACCAACAAGTGCATACATGAAAAGGAAGTGGATTGCATCCACATGCAAAAGAATCCTAAATTAGTAATTGTGGGATTTGAAGAAGATCATAGTCATGTCAAATTGAAAGATAAAAAAAAGAAACCATTTTGCTTGTAACAAAATTCACTATCATAAGAAAGTATTTGAATTTCTTCCAACGGGTAAAGTTCCCACTAATAAAAAGCAAGTGTTCCATTCCTAAGATGATGTTCACAATAACAGTCATTCATTTTTGTAATATAAAAATATTTAACAAAGGATTACATATCAATGTCAAAGAAGAGGCTAATAGGTTAAAAACAAAACATTTAAATTTCTATATGATTTCGATACCTATCCCAATAATTAATAGATGCTATCAATTCTTCTTAAAAAGAGGAGTTATCAAGGAAGTTTCTAGACCACTTCTACTTGGTGGGTATTGAAAGCCTCTTGTCAGATCTAGGTCTTCTAGACATTATGTAAGAAAATAATGACCAATTTTGGAGGAAAAAGGTGGACTATTTGAGAAATGTTTTATAAGCCATTGTCAAAGGTTGACTGATATTTGAGTTATGAATAATGTTAACTAAGTGAATTATGGATGCGTTAAAGAGAAAACTTCATCTTGATTAATAGTTTTAAGTTTAGCATTAGGCTTTTCAAGAAGGAAAAATGTATGAAGGAACATATACAATGTCATATAAATAATCATCTAGGTGCACATGTAGTCTTTACGATTTATGGGCATCTTATGTGAGCCTCAATCCTCAATTACATGGAATCATTTACAAAGTAAGAAAGATTTTTAGGTGGTTGACACATACAGAACATGTTTTAAACATCTACCTTGCTCCTTTCACACAAAACAAACATTTAATTTAAACACCAAGAGAAACAAATTCTAATACTATGTACTTTAGGATTGTAGTGCATACCGACCTTACATTTTTGTGCAAAGCCATGAAATTGAAATTACATATCCAGATCCTATGAAAGAATTAAAGAAGAAAAATAAAAGAAATATCGGGTTACACATGTTAAGGGGATTCGAGCAATTGGGTAGTCTCATTAAGTTCTACTTCAGAATTTTTGTATTGATGAGAAGGGAGCCACGATTTCAACAAGGATGTTGTTGATGAAGTTCTTAGATATTGAAAGAAATCAACGAAAAAAATATATTCACAGTAAGTGACCATATTGAAAGAATAATTTGTTTTACGCAAAGTCATGAGCAAACTGCATTAACTCAATATCATGTGTAAACATGAATAAGAAACAAGGTTGTGATGTATGAAGATTAATGGGGTTAGAAGGGTTGCTAATGTGTAAGAATGTTTATAGGGCAAGACCCTTCCAAACACCCTTCCAAAGAAGACAAGTTAACGCTCTTATAAAATTGGTGTAAATTCCAAGTTACAAGAAGTTCTTGAACATTTATGTTTGACTTTATCAGAGCTTTTTTTCATACATAATTAGTGAAAAAAAATACATGGTGGAATGTTCCAAAAATAAGAATGATTTTCATGGATTCCAAACAACCAATAATTTTCAAGTCTTTATAAATGTATGTGTATATGTTCAACGTTATGGGGTGAAAATGGATGTAGGAATGTTTTTAAGCATATAGTTGCCCAAGGTCAATGGATGAGTATGGAAAACATGAAGAATGTATTGAATTTTATGAATGATAGTGTTGATTGGTAAACCTCAAATGTAATGTACAATGTGTTTTACATGATCCTTATGATTTGTTCTTAATTGAATCCGTTTTGAGAAGAATCAATTGCTACACAATTTGCAATATTCTCATTGAAACATTTTGTTTTATGATTGTTTAGCATGATTGCACACAAAAACTTGTATATATGGATAAGGAACATATCCACGAGGGTGGAGTTGATGATTGCAAAAGAAAAAGAGCTCTTTAGGAAATACAAACAATCACCAAAAACCTGAAAGATGTGCTTTTTAATGAATTCATCACATGACTTATGGCATGCGGTGAGTCTATTTAATGTAGATAAAAAAGAAATTTCTTCCCTAAAAGAGTGCTATGAACGTTATGGAGAAATAGACGGATGAACAGATAGAGAACAAATGCATAAACTATGGGATTCACAACATAGAATCTGACGAGAAGAAGGATGGAGAGAAGGAATGAGGGAAAAGGAAGGAATGATGAAGACGATGAAATTTAGAGAGGGAGGTATATACATAAATAAAGATAAAGAGAAGGAAACAAAGGAGAAGAGGAGTTGGAGGAGATAATGCAGGGATGTTCATTTGACAATTGGATGGATGGATTGGACTTTGTGATTAAGGCACAACCTTGAAAAGATGACATTGATATTGAAAATTAGGGTAAAAATAATGGTGAAACTTGTAGGCATCAGGATTTGGAATTCGAATATGAAAAATGATTTGATTAACCTATCAATGGGATGAAAGTGACGATAGTGACAGCGGTGAAAGTAAGAAGGAAGGTTATTCCATTATGGTTGGGTATAGATAGAGACAAGAATCATGAGAAGGATGGGGATAATGGGGATAATTAAGGAAACAACGAAGGCAAAGCAATTATGCAAATTTTAATGATAAGGGAGGAAGAAAAATTGGAAAAGAGAGTGAGGAATAGAGATGGAGAGGGGTTGAGGTTTAAACAAGGGGAAAATACGGAGAGAAAAACTAAGAGAAAAGGGAAAGCTTGGGTGTAAATTTGGGTCAAAATAGGGAGAAGATATACTATGAGAAAAATAAAGTAGAAGAAAAGGAATGTAATATGGAGACAAAGAACAAGAAGGAGGTGAGTGGATTTTTAAAGATGGAAAATTAGTCATTGATGGACTGATGGTCGGATATATGCATGTACGCAATAAAAATGAAAAGATTGAAAAACAAGCCAGAGGAGTGATTGATGGATTGATGAGCAACTAGATTTAAAAATGTATAAAAGTAAAGGCGGATTCACATGTTTTGACTGAAAAATGGATGGACAGACAAGAGTGATAATAGGGTAATAAAATTTTAAAGATGGGTGAAATTTTCGACTAAAATGAGGATGGATGAACAGGAGCACAAGCAACAGAGAGAGATATAGAAAGGGAGAGAATAAGATAAAGGCTTTTAGAGAAATTTCCATATGGGGAGAGATAGAGGCAATGAATTCAAGTTAAAGATGTGCATAAGAATGGGTTGATGGAGTTACAAAGAGAGAAAGGAGAGAGAGAGAGAGAGAGAGAGAGAGAGAGAGAGAGAGAGAGAGAGAGAGAGAGAGAGAGAGAGAGAGAGAGAGAGAGAGAGAGAGAGAGAGAGAGAGAGAGAGAGAGAGGGAGAGAGAGAGAGAGAGAGAGAGAGAGAGAGAGA
>SZWC01003488.1:154241-167508 GCA_023375785.1 Penium margaritaceum
AACACGTTGGAACCAAAATTTCACTTTTTACAAGATAAAGAGATAGAATTGTGCCCATTAATTTACTATTTCATGACTATTAAATTGTATGAAGGTGTCAAAGTTTTATTTTTAATTGACATGTCAATTCGTATTTATTACACTAATATTGATTCTAAGAAATTGAAAAAAAAATAATTTCTTACTTTTAATTTTATTCGTTTTGCATTGTCGTTAAAGCTACAAATCATCGAAATTTCCCTTAGAATTATAATGAAATGAAAAATATTTTTTATTTTCATTTGTTTATTTTTATTGACCACTAAATTTGATTCGTGGATCGTTTCTTTTTTCTGACAAAGCAAAGTGTCTTATTAGATAGACCTAAATTGAGCTGTCTGTAAAAATTTTCCATCGCATGATTTAGACATATAATTCTCCATTACAACATGTTCGGACTAGGAAAGTTCTTCTGTGCAAGTTCGAGGACAGGAGAACAATCTCAAATTGGTCTTTTAAAAGAACGGCGCTTTTGCGCGACGCCATAGCCGACTCGGAAAAATGGCCCATCTACCGTTGACTCGCAGTATTTTCGCCGGATATCCGGTCACTTTCGACTTCCAGCGAAACGTTTTTGGCACGTGCGAAAAAGGTTGAGAGACTAAACTCCCCCTTCGTTGAAAGGGAACCTCCCAGGCCCCGCTACCGCGGGGCCTTGGAGGTGCCCGAACCTTAATAAAACCCACAACCCCCGAATGTTTCGAGGGGGGTTTTCCGAAAATAATTCTCTTTTACGTTTTTTAGGCATTCTTCGGGTACGATGGGAAAATAACGTGAGTCAACGCCCGAGATGGGAAATACAAAAATTCAGCTGGTAGATGGCGTAGCGCTTCGAGCCAGGTATGGGGGCGCGCTATTTTTCCGATAAAAGAATTGGATCGACCCTGCGGAGACCGGGGCTACTTACTGCAAATAAGTTTTATCACGAACCAGTATTGTTGATAAGTTGCGAGTCGAATCACCTAAGACAATAAAGTTTCGCACTCGTCACTAACGAAGTAATTGACCCTTTATATTACAACTCGAAATGGAGCAGTTCGCCCGTGAACAAACTGCTAGTGAACGGTAGATGGCCACTTCCCCCGAGTCGGTTATGGTCATCGGCAGAGCAACCCAATTCGGTTTTTGTTCAATATTACAAATAGGTTCGTAATCCTTGAAGGTTCATGGACAAGCGAACGCTGTACCTCTTTTCGCGCTCCGGTAGACCGGGATGAAAACGGCGTTGACCAACACGTGATGGAGGTACAGGCATCTCCGGCTGCGGGGTTCGTACGGAACTGCGGGATAGGGTAGGAGGAGGGTGATTGTTCGAGGCTGTTCAATTTCGGCCCCTCCTGGAAACTCCCGAGTAGGCTCCGCGAGTAAAAAATCTTAGGCACCGTGTTGATGCACTTGAGATTTTAAGGCGCTGTTATTATCTAGATGAAAAGGTAGCTCGCTACAGTAATGCGATTTTCCTTACGTCATGAACTTCGCAAACGTACGATTTTGCACATACTGGGACCTATCCTTGGGATTACATGGAACAGGTTCGACAGGTTCACCGGAAGAGACGAGCATTGCCCTAAGTTCTCGCTAGCTCATGATATTCATCCTTTTTCTCTCTTTACGGCGTTCCCATTATTTACCTCACCATTTCCGGGAAAGCAACATTTTTCAAAACAATTCATTTTCTGAACATGAAAAGAGAAAAGGTCGCGTTTCCTCATAAAAACTCATGCAATCACTTCTAGACCCGTCTTTTTCCAAATTTTCCGAAAGTTTTTAAAAACAACATCGCGATGCTCCTTTCTGAAAACATGCTTTCCGGTGATATGCGGTTTTCCTAACATCACAAGGCAATTCCTAGTCGCTCGATGGACAAATCGCAAACATCGCAGTGGCTGCTGAAGATGTCTCTGCGATGAAAATCTATGCCGGCCGGCGAGATCTACCTGACGCCAGCGGAGCATGGAGGCCAGGTGAAAATGCAACACTAGCGTGTTCGGTAGCGACTGTTGCAACGAAACAGCCTCCATCGCCATCCAGATGTTGGCCCCTCCAGGACATCAACACGGTGCCTTCGGCACCGTGTTGATGTCCTGAGATTTTTATGCGATGTTAGCATCTAGATTAAGTGGCGGCTCGCTACAGAAGTGCGATTTTTCTTACGTCATGAACCTCGCAAACGTACGTTTGTGCACATACAAGGACCTATCCTCTGAATTACATGGAACAGGGCTGACAGGTTCATCGGAAGAGACGAGCATGGCCCTAGTATCTCGCCAGCTCATGATTTTAGTCGACTTTCTCTCTTGCCGGCGTTCCAACTGTTTACCTTGCCCTTTCCAAGAACGCGGAAGTTTTGAGAACAATTCAATGTAGGACTAAGAATAGATGAAAGGTCGCGTTTGCTGGTAAGAACTTTTGTCATAGACCGCAAGAACTGTATTTTCCCGTTTCTTCTGGAAGTCCTTAAAAACATCATCGCGATGGTCCTTTCTGAAAACATGCTTTCCGACGATACACGGTTTTCCCAACATCACAGGGCAAATCCAAGTCGCTCGATGGAGAAATCACAAACATCACGGTGCATGCTGAAGATGTCTAGGCGATGAAAATCTGTGCCGGCAGGAGAAATCTACCTGATGACAGCGCAGAATGGAGGCCAGGAGAAAATGCGACACTCGTCTGGTATGTAGCGTCTGTTGCAACGAAACAACCTCAATCAGTATCTAGATGCTCGCACCTCCAGGACATCAACACGGTGCCTTAGTCGTGTGACGCGAGTAAGTAGTCACGGCTGGCAACGACCATCGGTCTGTGCAGTCGCCGAAATTGCGCAGGGTTTGCGACGCATGCACTCGAATTTTAGCGTTTCGACTTTTTTCGGCTCGAAATTTCAGGCTTTTCCCTGCTTACTCGAGCCATGCATCTTCATTCCGACGCCTTCTCCAGTTCACGGGCCTAGGGTTTTACGGGCAATTCGAGGCATGCACGTTACGTGAGTTAGGGCTGTCGCTCTCGATTTTCGCTGTTGACTGGTCCTCGCAACCCCCCCCCCACCCCCCTCGCCATGGCTCCTAAGGCTCACGTGGTCCGTCGTCCGTTCAACGGCCCACGACTAGATGGGGTTTGCGCAGCAGGATTCGAGGGGGCGGGGGGGGGGGGAATTTTCGCGTTGAAATTGCCTCCAGCGTTACTCGGGTAAGCCTAGTCGGGTAAGGTGCGATGACGCTTCGGCATGCATCGAAAACGAACTCGTTGAGCCTACTCGGGAGTTTCCAGCCGTGGCCTTCATGTCAACTTACAGGAATAAAAATCGTGTTTCGGTCGAAACTCGACGTTGTCATTAGCGAAGAGTAACATGGATTACGGCCTTGCATGGTTGTGGATCTATCATCGGCTGCTGCACTAAGTATTAAAACAAAATTGTTTCTTCCTAGAAAGTAATCGCGAAATGTCAAGAAGGGTATCGTTAGCATGTACCGGATCCGGGAAGAAGGTCCTATTCTTAGGAACATGAACGTGGAGTGGGCTAAAGCTAAGTTAAAAGTCTGAGCAACTCCTCTATATATTTATTTGAATGCTGAGTTTTTTGTTCTTCAATCGATTCAATGTGAAGAAGGCATAAACAATTTCCACCTCAAACTGCTGCCACCTCAGGATAAAGGCAATAAAACGTCACATCTATTGGGTGAAAATGGAAGTATCAATGTATAGCTTTGTAGGATGATGTTCAACCAAAAGGCTTGCCATCGAAGTTCTCATCCACTTGAGGATTTTGACTTAGAGTAAAAACACATCTCCTAGCTATGGGGACTTAAACCACGTCATCTGTGGCCATGGGCTCACGGCCAATGTCCTCCGAGACGTACATAAGAACTTTTTCTAGAGAAACATTACTTCGCCAACTCGGCAAATCACTGTCTGAATGCATGAAGCGGACTTACCACTAGGAGAGTTGGCATTACGAACTTGACAACTTGTAATGAACTCCTCGCCTGTAAGAACCCAACCCACATAAAAAAGAACAAAAAGATCAACTAAAATAATTTGATCACTAAGGAACTCCATAGATCGCACGAGGCGGACTTACCACTAAGGTCCAAGGTAGCCTTCCAATAAACTACTTCATGAAGGTAATAGCCAAATCGAAGTTTCAATGTGCACAGACGAATTTTAGGACATGCATGAAAAGACATTGATAACATATTGATAGGTATTAAATAAATATTGAAAATACTAGAGTATATATGGGCAAGGCGTGAATGTTCAAATATTAAACATGTAATTTTGTGTAGATCAAATCGAGAAGAACATGAAGGGTACCCTTAATTGAGCTTCGAGATAAACAAGTGAAGACTTGTGGAAGTAAAGGGCGCCCACCCTAGATGCCTTGACATTAAGCCAGAAAAACCAAACCTAGAGTAGATTGCTCATAGAGAAACTAGCTTCTAGTGATGAAGAGGTAGGGCTTTCTAAGCGGTGTGTCCTAAGGAACTCACTTCGATTCTCAAGGGCTAAGGCTTGTAGAGGTAGAATGAAAAGGCATCAGAAGGAATTTTAAAGCATAAGCTGATGTTCTCAAGCACACTAGCTTAAGTGGTCTAAACCTCTTTAAGTTGTCCTAGGAGGGCCTACTTTGAGGCTATTTCCATGGAGGTTGCAAACAATTACATAACTACATGGTTGCCTACATAACCACATGGGTTGTTACATAACCACTTAAGAGTAAAGAAGGTTTACCTCGATGATGCAAGGTCACTAGATGTTAAACATTCACCATGCATCATATGAGGTTGTCAAATTGAGCTTACCAACCACACCTTAATAAGATTCCTAAGGATCATCGCCAAAAAGGCTCACCAAGCCACCTTAGATTTTGTAAAGGCCAACATTTGCACCTTAAATCCCTCCATGTAAAGAGGTGAGTTTTTAATCCTTAGAGGAACAATAAAATGCACCACAAAATGCATTTAAGCCAAAATCATCCATCAAAACCCTCCTTTGATTGATGATGGTCGCGTTCAAGAATGTCCTTCTAGGAATTCTAGGAGGAACCTTGACTTGAATAAACATCGTTTCGATTTTTTCTCACAATGATCAGACTTCGACAATGGTTATTAGAAACTTGCGATCATCTTTGTCACAAACGTACAAATTGCACAAAAAAAGCTACACGGAAAATACATAGCTTAAGGCATGAAGTTAATCTTGTAGAACTATTGTTTTGTGATTCCTACAGATTCTTCGAGCAATAAGGGCATTGCTTGCCCCCTCATTGCTTCCACATAGCCACATATACAATGATTCTCATAGTATTTGATAATTCTGTAATGTTTGTGGTAATTCATAAAAACTACAAGGGGGTATAAGCTCTTGAGTTCTGTGCTCGTGAGACTATTCATGAAATTAAAAAACTAATGGAAGAATTAGCCGGCCAATCATTGAGCAGGAGGAAGCTTTTGATTGCATGTAATTATGGGATCGAGTGCGATCATCCTTGGGATGGATTGCACAAGGTGCCCCCATCGGCAAAAAAAATAGTGATTGTGTCACATGGAAATAATACACTAATTCTATATGTGACAACAAGAGAGGTTGCTAAAAACACCCCAAATGATGTATATGTTAGCAAAATTTAGCTATAATTTTATAATAAAGTTATTTATGGTGATATTTCTAACAAGTCTTATACGTCGGAGTCGGAAGATCCAAAAAACATCAAAGAAAAACGTTATAAGTGCTCCCAATATGACTATATGAGCAGCAAGAGAAACCGTTTTTCCCACTTTGGAAGCCAAACGCTTTGACATTCATCAACCATTATAGAGAAGTGCAGACAGTATGCTTCTTTGCCAGTTATTGGGTCCAAATGCTACAAAAAAAAATATCCTCTTTGTAGAGCTTTCTAAAGACAAAGTGCTCCTATTTTTAGAATGTGAGAGTGCGTGATGAGAAGATCAAGAGACATTCTTAATCAGGTATTGTGACATGTCTAATCACTTACAAGTTCACCATCGATGAAAAAAAGGTATTTCAAAAATTATAAATGTTGAATTTCATAATGAAAATAATGGAATTGTTTCTCAAGAATTTGATAAATTAGTCTTGAATAAATCTTGGCGGCGCCCCAAGTGAAGAAAAACATAATTGATTTCTGTTTTCACATTTTTCTTCTCCAAAGAAGCACCAATGAAGCAAGCAATGGTAATGGTTCTTGACCGAAGAAAAAATGTGGAGTTAAGTAATTGTAGTTCCAATGGGTGGAACTGCAACACAGCCTTCATTCACGTTTTTAGCGGTGGATACTTCTACTTTGCTTTCAGGCATGGGATAATAAAGGCATCATTTTTTAGCCTTATTATAAAACGTTTTTAAAACGAGCAGTGTGATAGTGGTGATAGACCCCACAGATGGTGAAATCATCTCATGATGAAATCATTAAATTTGGTGCCACAAAGGTACAAAGCACGGAAGTGGGCACAACTTCAATAGTAAGAGAAGCTATGGACATGTTTATTGTTAGAAAATTGATGCTGGAGGTTCTCTTGTATTTGTTTCTACTACGGAGAGCTGGTGATGGTGTACGATCCTCTTATTCACAATGATTTATTTAGAGGTTTTCCCAAAGAAAATAGTGATTAGGTGCTGAAAAACATCATTAAGGTATCACAGTATTTATAGCACCTTATTACCAAGTTGGAGTTGTGCCGTCCAAAATCTTAGGAAGTCATATCAACGTTCAAACTAATGAAACATGTTTCAATGCACGGAATGATTGAGGACCATCTCATTTTACTGGTGAGTATTGGAGGATCCATTCTGAGGATGCCTGCTACATCAATATGATGATGCGTTGATTTTTTAGCTTCATCCGCACGTATGAAGATGATGGAACTATTGTAGTTACGAAGATGATAAGGTGAGAAGGTACAAGCAATGTTTTGCGTGGTGATACCTACTACATACTCCATTGGTCCTATTCTTTGAGCTCATGTTGATGATAATGAAGCTGATGGTAGAAGCGCTTTCTAACAAATGTTATACTATGTGGTGATTCCTTTTGTTATATCCACTATGTTGCTCTTCCCAATTCATCTCCTAGTTTTTTTCCAAATATCACAACAACATCATTTGCCTCTATAGGATGATATTGTATGTTTTATATTCAACAACCACACATTATAAGACTTTATATTATTTTTTGTTGTCTGTATGGACATCTGTTGTTCTTTCATCTGTTAGTTTCTTGTAATATTATGTAGTAGTTCCCTTTCCTACTCATAAAAAATCTACTATAGTTCTAGCCTTTTGAGTTTGCAAGATGTAAATTATTGTAGCAATGTCCTTACCCACCCATAACTAATTTACTTTTGTTTTAGCTTCATCGGAATGCTAAATTTAGAATGTGATTCGAATGGTTGTTGCACCCATGTGCAAACCTTTTGATATTCTAGCTTTGTCAATTGGAATTATGTCGTGCCATAGTAGTGTCAAAAACCTATGAAATTTTATGTTGCTTCTTCAAAATTATCAATAAATGTTGTGCAAGACATAATGGATGATTTCTCTCTTTGTGCTTTTCGTGTGCATTGTTCATGCCAAGTTAAAAGAAAAGCCTCAAACGTAACTCAAAGATTCTTATTCTCCTAGGTCAACAAAGATTGGAGTACAGGTATGTCCACAATTTTGAGCACATCCTAAGAGGATAGGCTTCTGGTAAAAGCATGTTATTCAATGTGTTTGAAGTATGTAACCATGTCATTATTGTAGATCTCTTTCACTTTGCATTCCCTAGTATTGTGTATGTGTTGGAAAAATTCATATCTTCGGAGACCACTATCGTGCTTAAGTACGAGGTCAAGATTTTTGGAAGATGGATTGGTGAATTTGTCCTTGAATCTATACGGGTAAGGCGTGGATGTAAGGCATGGATCTTTTGTAGATATTCATAGATCACATGGAACAGAACATGAAGGGTTATTTGAACAAGTTTTAGGGATTTAGCCACAATTGTAGACTTGTGACCCACATGGCTTGCGCTATGGATGCCTTAAGACTTAGTTCCGAAACCACACCTAGACCAGAATGCCTGAAAAACTTTTCGTTTGCACTAAAGAAAGCACAAGACTTTTTAGGTTGTTCTTCCTAATGCACTGGCTTGTAGTGTCAATTGGAAAAGATTGTAAAGGTAGACTTTCAAGGCATTGGAAGGAATTGAAATGCATGAGGTAGTTTTTAAATTCATACTAGCTTGAGTAGTCTCAGCCCCTTCAAGTTGTCTTGAGAGGGCCTCCTCGGAGGCTCTTACGTTTGAGGTTGGAGGTAGTTCTAAAACAATGTGGGTGGTTACACCACCACCTAGGCTAGCTATAGAGTTGCCTTGAAGATGAAGGGTCACAAACAGATAAAAGAGCACCATAGGAGGTTGTAGTTATGAGTTGCCCAACTACCCTTTAGCTTGAAACTCAAGAGTCATAACTCCAAAATTTCCCAAGGGCACCTTAGAAAATACAAATGAAATGTGGTAAACCTTGCCTCCCTTCATTTAAGTTGGTGAATTTTGTGTCCTTTTAAAGGAGATGAAATGATAGAAAAAAATCATTTTAACAACAATTGGCTATCGAACCTAGTTAAGTCACAACACTCCTCACCTTCATCTTCCAAAAAGTTCCACCATTTAACTAAAAAGTTGACATCTTTATGTGAAACAGAGTATATTTTGAAGTGAGACAAACATTTATCATTCTTAAATTTCAATCAAATCTTATATGAGTCTCAAATTCAACAACACATTTGATGGAGCCCATTCAGACTCTGAATTCTTGATATGTATTTTACTAATAAAATATAAAATTTATGATAAACTATGAATTTGATTTGTATTTTACACCCTATTTGAGCTTCCAGATAACTTTTTATTGATTCCATTGTTCTTTCCTCGTATTTTATACATTCCCCCTACATTTTTGCCTTTCATTGGTGGTTAGATATATAAAATTAAACCATATATTTCCATTTTTAGTGATGAAAAGTGCATGTTTTTTTGGAATGGAAACCTTGAAAAGCCCTATTTTATGTTGAAAGGATGTAGTTCTTCTTATTCTTAAATTTGAATCCTAACATGATTATTGAGATAGAATCACTTATTGAATAAAGCTCATTTTTGTGTGTGCACTTGCTACATGTGTAGGGTGCGGCTGGTGCCATGTGGATCCCTTGGGGTCCCTTCATTGTGGGCACTTGGAATATATGGCTTGATGGTCGGAGCCCCTTAAGCAGCGCTGTTTTGGCTTTGTTGGTCAAGGATGCTGACCAATCCGCTACATTGATATCAGGGCGCAAAGGTTCAATTTTAACATGTGGATGTCGAGAGCGGCTAACTCCGAGGAGGGGGGAGTGTAGCATGCGGTTGGAGCCACGTAGATTGAGCGTGGTTCACTGGCTTATGGGAGGTTAGATGGAATGGCTCGAGGATCGGCGGACATCAAGCACTTCGGTTTTGGCTTTTATGGTCAAGGATTCTGTCCAAACTTCTATGATAGGATTTTACACAACCTATACTTGTGTAAATGCTTTGGTATGGTTGTTTTTTTATGTTGAACAAGGACTTCTCACCTATACGTGTGTGTGTCCAATATATGCCTATGTCACCAGAAACAAAAGGAACAAGATTATCCAATTTCAAAGGAAGTTAAAATCAACAAGAGAAAATATTCATCTCTTGCCTTGGGATGTTTTGACAAAATTATCGCTCTTTGTATGTCACTTAAAATCTCTCTCTTTCGTTTTTCGATATCGTAATGAAAAGGGAAACTTTCTAAACTAGTCCTGATTTAAAATATCATGTAATCTATTACACTTTTTTTAAATTGTTTACCATAGTATTGTGAAATATTGTCACACACATCTTATGTATATATTCTCTACTTATTCAGGTTGTTACTAAGATTAAAAGGTTTATTTTTCTTCGCTAGTTTTATCTGCAATGTTTTTTTGTTGTGAATCTGATCATATGCTTCATCTAAGTTTTTTAGCTGTCTAAATGGAAAAATTGTCCCATCACATTCCTGAATGCATACTGACTAGAAATATTGGCCCACTTCAGGAAGGAGTTGTGGTCTTTTGCGATGGTTGATAACAGAACAGGCCTTCTCTTTCCTTCTGCGGACCGTTTCCGACGAATCCAGTAGGTCTTCGTTACTGCCAGCTTGCATCATCTTACATGGGTCGGAGTTTCGGGAAGGTTGCCGTTCACTCTTATTCCCAACTCCACCGATGACTTTTTCGGCTTTCGAAGTAACGAAGCCCGGTATGCCGAGCCGGGTTTTATGAAATCTGCCGGGCAGGTAGACGGCGTCCTGGGCTTCGACTTTTCTCGTCGAAAAGGTAAACCGGTACTGCCGGACCCCCGGTATTGCGCGTTGGAGCCAGGCCGGTCACTTTGGTATTGCCCATCCAGCCTCGATATTCGGTCGATATGCATGAAAAACAATCCATCCCCCAGCTTGACATGACGTGAGAATTTCTTTCTATTATTTGTAGAATTGGTGGTGTGTCCGAAACTTGCGTCTGGACTAGATGTTAAAACGTCACTGAAACTGCAAACCAAGAAAAATATGCGCCTGGTGAAATTATTTCTCTCGCTCATCGGCATTCACAATGACGAACAAGGGCCGCGGCTGTTCGGGCGTGCTCCTCCTTTGCCTGACGTAAGAAAAAGAAGGTGTATTCCCGTTTTCGTAGTAGTCGGCACGGATTTCTTTTTTTCTGTTTCAAGGCACTAAAACCGACGTTGTCTGGTTTCGCAACTACACGTCAGCAAACTGGAGGACCTGCGGTGGACTATCGGCTGCGATTTCACCAGCACCCGTCCAGCTGGAGGTAGGGTTTCCTCGGCGTGTGGCCTTTGCGAGGACTCCGTCTAGACGGCAGACCATCGCAAGACACGCCATCGGTAGTGGGTAGCCCTAGATGAGTACCTTTCGGATGTTAACCATTCGATCGGACGGCGCAAGATATCGTATCATGGACAGATCGATGAGGTGAAAGAAAAATGGTGGGGA
This sequence comes from Penium margaritaceum, assembly GCA_023375785.1. NCBI lineage: Eukaryota > Viridiplantae > Streptophyta > Zygnematophyceae > Desmidiales > Peniaceae > Penium > Penium margaritaceum. Next base: position 165,335 of record SZWC01003488.1, read on the forward strand.
TGTGTTAGGTGAGTATGCGCGTTTCAGAAAACTCATGCCATTCGTCGAAACAGAAGTCGAAATCCTGTTTGCAATTGTAATTGATCAATGGGATGCGCCCAAATCTTTTACCAGTGTCACTATTGCACCCCAACCACCTACATCCAGCCGCGACACCAAGCGCGAAATACCATCGAGGGGGAGTGCGAATTTATCGCCAATCGATGCCCTTCCAGCAGCGGCAAAGACTTGAGGCGCAGGATGTATTATAACAGTTTTCTATGCCTAACTAGCCTTGACCGAAAGATCGTAAGACAATTTCTTTTGAGCGCTGAAACTTTCAGTTGACAGTGAAATAGGACTTTTGACGAAACATGCTTGACCGGACCTCTTCTGAACCGGAACAGTTGAAGTCGCGTTGCGCAATGAAGTACAAAAACTGGGCATTGTGCCTTCACCGCAGTGGATAAACCATAGAAGTACAACTACCGGCCAAGAAAGACAAACCCGGCATTATAATGTATATCTTCAAGTATGAAAGACAGGTGAAAAAGACCGGTATCTTTCTCCAAACGACTTGACCAGTTACCTCAGCTCAGTCGCAAAAGAGACTCCGGTTCCTGCTGGATAAAATTTCAGTAAGGTTGATTGTGCAAGCTTCGTCAAATACCCACAGAAAGTGGCACTCGCTCACTGTGAAAAAGACAGAACCACCGGTCCACAAGAAGAATCCGTTCTGAATAGGAAAACAAACACGTGAGTGAGACGCATTATAAGGGAGTATTTTGAGCGGCACGATCTACAAAGCTGCCCTCTAACTTACTCGACCTCGACATCGGTCGCGTGTCCGACAATCTGCACTGCCTCGGTCGATCGTCCGAACGTTGTCCAGTGAATGATCGGCCCTGGTCGAGTTATTTTCGAGATATGGTTGACGTGGCCCGTAAATCGTGCCAATCCAACAATACCCTAACGGAACGGAACGAGAAAGCATGTTCCATCCGTAGGAAAACGAGGCAAGAGAATACAACTAAATAATATCGTGATTGAAAAATCGGAACAATCTCATACTGCACCTTGTAGTAGTTGAGGAAAATAAACAAAGAATTCCGTTCAACAACAAACAAGTAAAAATGAAAACAATGTTGTCAACACTATTATCATGAATTTGAACTCAGTTCTACATTTTTCTCAACATGAAGATCCAATGTTAAACATGTTGAACATATTCCTTAACAAATGACTAGCCAAATTTAGCAAAAGTGCAAAACTTGTATCCATGCCCACATCAAAGCCCATATCAATAATAACATCCATATCCAATGTATATCCACATCAATATCTGTGTGCATATCCACATCCATATTCTTATCCATGTCAACATCCATATACATATCAACATCCATACGCAAAACCATGTCAATCTCCATATCCACATGCAAATCCAAACCCATAGTTATAAAAACATGCTCATATCAAGAAACATCCATATATGCCTTTATATCAATTTCCCACATCCCACCAATATCCAACTCTTGATCCATATCCATATCCATATCCATATCCATATCCGTATCCATAGCAATATCCATATCCATATACATATCAATATCCATATTCAAATCACTAACCAAATCCACATCGCACTCGATGCGAATATGCAAATAAATTCTTTTTTGGATATATACATAAGCAAACATTGATTTAGAACATTTCTTTCAAAGAGATATTCCATTTGTAGTTCCATCTATAGATAAATTAATAATTTTACTAATGCATATATTAATATTGAATGTATAAATGTATCTAAATTCAGATCTATATCTCTATTCAATTGTATCAAACGATATCTATATCTATATGTATATCCATATCTATATCTATATCTACATCTATATCCATATCTATATCTATATCTATATCTATACCTATATCCATGTCTATATCTATATCTATATCTATATTTACATCTATATATATATATCTATATCTATATCTATATCTATATCTATATCTATATCTATATCTATATCTATATCTATATCTATATCTATATCTACATCTACATCTACATCTATATCTATATCTATATCTATATCTATGTCTATATCTATATCTATATCTATATCTATACCTATATCTATATCTATATCTATATCTATATATATATCTATATCTATATCTATATCTATATC
>SZWC01003488.1:168052-189514 GCA_023375785.1 Penium margaritaceum
ATATCTATATCTATATCTATATCTATATCTATATCTTTATCTATATCTATATCTATATCTATATCTATATCTATATCTATATATATCTATATCTATATCTTCATGTTTATCTATATCTATTTTGATATTTATATCTATACTTATATCTATTCTTGTATCAATATTTATCTGACTCTCTTTACATGTTAATCTATATCAATTGTTATAAGACTATACCTATCTCTTTCTCATTTACCTGCAACTGCCTCTACATATGGAATGATTTATTAGAATACATATATACATGTAAACCTATCCATATCTACATTTATATCCATGACTTAATTAATACCTCTTTCAATTTTGATAATGAAGACGAGGATGAAGATGGTGAGGTATTTTAGAAAATTAAAGAATAAAATCCATTGCTTGGGTATAAAGTTTACTTAAGAAAAACATTATAAAATGTATCATATCGTATTCTCTGAATAATTTGAAAATATTGGGCATCCATCAATTGCAATTCGTTATCATTCATCATGGACATGTATCAAAATGAACCATGATGTATATCTAGGTAAATGCATGGTCTTTGTATATTTGCTATGTGAAGGAATTTACAAGATTGAACTATAAATTTAATAATCTTTAGCTGTTAAGGAAATACAAGCAAGGATAATGAAAGTGAAGAGAGTGACATGAATGACTTATTTTAACATCTATAGGGCACATGTCGCTAACTTGGCAGGCAACTTAAAAAAGGTCAAGCTCTCTTACGTCACATCAAACATAAAATATTACATTCTATATGGCATAGGGATCACTATGTGAAACTTTACCCCATGTTGACATGTAATGGTGTTCATTTGGCCAAGGTAAGTTTAATAAAATTTCCAAAATCAAATAGCAAGCTTGAAATGTCATCCAACTTGTCACATAACATCTTGTACTAAGAAAACAAAAACACATGACATGTTGGATTTAATTTGGTCAAGCCCTCGCGTGATTGAATCCATGAATGTTGTTATTACATCTTAGGTTTTTTTATCGATATCCATACATACATGCATTCATACATACATACATACATACATACATACATACATACATACATACATACATACATACATACATACATACATACAAACATACATACATACATACATACATTCATACATACATACATGCATACATACATACACACATACATACATACATACATACATACATACATACATACATACATACATACATACATACCATATATGACCAATCACCTCACCCCTGAAACCGTGTATCGACAAGTGTATTGGGAAGTGAACATATCTGTGATCATGAACATCTAACAAAAACTAGTACGTAGCACATGTAATCCATTATATGTAACACCTTATATGAGGAAATTATGTTTGGGCTCTAGTGACATGAATTGATGTTGGTGATTTCTGATAAATGTCTGCATATAGGAATACACTTTTTGATACACCAATTGGTGAGTGTATGAATTTGGGGTGATTAACCATAACTCATACATACATACATACATACATACATACATGCATGCATGCATGCATGCATGCATGCATACATACATACATACATACATACATACATACATACATACATACATACATACATACATAGCATTTGTTATGATATCTTCTCTAAATATATGGATTCTTAAGCATTTTCTCTGACAAGAGGAAAGATTCCCACCATCCATCAAAATACAGAAGGATGTGGTTTACACAAATAACTATATAAACAAAAAAATCAATGAAGGCTAAAAACAATAACCAGAAGAAGCAATGGTAACTCCTATTTTTTCTATTTCTCAATGGTTTGGGACTTCCAACAAGGAGCAACTTCATGTAAAAATACAACTTCCAAAAATAGACCCTTATATCGATATGTGAAACTATTACTCTAGACCAAAAAGGACTTTCTAACTTAGAAATGAAATTATTTTCTTACTACTAAACAATATACATCCCTCATATCCACTCAATATGTTATTATTCAAGTTGAAGGTTAAAACACGTACACTTGAAGCAATTGCAAAACGTATAACAAATTATGCTTCAAAACCTTCTTATATTTCTATATTTACTTTATTCCTCATTTTTAGATGCCAATAATTTAAACACTTGAATCTTATATTCTGACCATATTTTTGTACTTCGTATCATGAGCATCTGCAAATTTTCAATTTTTTTACAATTTGGCTTGCAGTCAAGCACAACTCCACTTGGAAGCTGGTAAAAGAATGCAAGGAGTGAGCGCAAAAGTGAGCAAGGGGTTATTTCTCATGCAATTTGCATAGCTGAGATGGGTTGCGATAAATGACCTCGGCTATCAAACTACAAGGTTGGAAACATGCAACCTAATTCTACTCGTTCCACTCGGAATTACAATGTTTAAAACAAGACCCATGCAACATTCTAGGAGTGGAGGAGAGACACATTGGATTTTCCATCACAAACCTACTTAGATGTATAATCAAACTGGAATTTCAGGCATATGCATATTCTTCGACTTTTGCACCTTGTACTCGTATTCTCAACTACCTTGAACAGATAATACTTGAAAATTACTCTTTTCAACCATAAAAATGGTCTTAACACTAAATTCCTCCTCATCTTCTGTAAACTGTCTTAGTTCATCTTTGCTTAAGGAGGTCTGACCTTTGCATACTTTATCATGTGATCCATGCAGGAAGGAGTGTACACAAGATCACGTGTGAACCTTTTTCATGCGCAACAGAATTGCATCACGTTCATGCATTCTTAACACACACGTGTTATTTATGATTATCATCACATGTGTTCAAAATAATGTGTTTATCGTGTGATCCTTTTGATTTTGCAAAGATGAGACATGTACAATCCTTCTACAATCTATTACAATTGTTGAGAAGTCTTTATCAATAAATCATTACACGTCTTTATCTATGACATTGTTTATGACTTGTAATACATATATTATCTAAATGTCTTGACAGTTTGGAAGTGTTCTCATGGGATACGTTATCCCAAATCGCGTGTTGTAAGTGTTGAACAACCTACTATGGTGATGATTTCTCTCCCTTTCCAATGTGTCTACTTATGAAAAGATTCCATAAGAAAACATTCAAAGTGTACACAATAGTTTCCATTTTTTTAAAACATGATCTTTTCCAAGTAAGTTTTGCTTTAGTGGTACATGTCTCCAATACTCTTTGTACTAGTAATCCAAAATTTGGTCATCGATCTTATTGGTTTTCAAACATGAGCTCAAGACCATGCTTAGGTCTATTAGGCCAGTTTCAACACTTGTTGGTTCGTTGGGTAATCTCAATGAAACTCAACCAAGCTCATGCAACTTGTTTGTTAGCTTTATCTTGGGGTTGGGATCCACCAATTCCTTATGTCACTGTTGCTAAGATCACTTGTCTTTCCTTCAAGAGATTTCACACATCTTTGAAGGAGGCAACAATGATCATCTTGCATGTACAATTTTTTTCAACGTTCTTCATTAGAACCCCAAATGCTTTGATCTAGATGATATTATTCTTTACAATCATCCCCTTTTTTCTTACTCTTATTGTTATAGTAGGCTTGTGTTCACATGTATTTTAAAATACCATTACTTGTAGGTACCTTTGTTGAGATAAGCCATCTCAACAATTGTGGACCACATGTACAAACAAAATGCTCATAACATGCATTTTCTTGTGGTGTAAATTCATCTCGTAAAATTTGGAAGGACATCTATTGTTAATATCTCAATATACATGTTCCTCCTATATCTTTGTTGTAACAACACTAAGCATGTTCGTGCAGAACGTGAAGGTATGGCATCCTCCCGTGATGCCATGTGATCCTCAAGCTCCTCACAAGTGGTCACATCTATCCTTGCGCACGGCCCGTCCCCTTCATCACTAGAACTCAACGGCATTTACTCATGCTTTGCCTTCACATCCAAAACCATGTTATTCCTTTAGTATGATCTAGCATATTTTATGTTTTGACTTGTTTAACATAATTCTGATCTATAATTGTGGAGTTGGGCAGAAGAACAAAAGGTCACTTATAAAGATACATGCTATAGGATTCCCCAAGGCAACAGGAGCACACGCCTACCTCTTTTGCGTTTTGGCCCTTAGTTTCATTGAATCGCAGGAGAGCCTCACTTGCTAGCCAAAGGCTTGATTTGATCAGCAACATTCAAACCTTAAGAGGGGTTAGAGTTGTTACTCGTAAAGACTTGTAGATGTCTTGGACTCTCGCCACACGCTTCTTGACCTAACCTGCTCCATCCTTCACAATTTTGATCAGAATTTATGGTATCAAAGCCATGAAAGAGACGTAAGTGTGGAGAAGAAGGTCGGGACCTTGTTAAGATACGAGTGGCTAAATGGTGCACAAAAAACGATGCATGAGGATATTGCAAATGCAAGCCACAAGCCACTAGGGTTGTCGAAGACATCAAAGGGAAAGGCAGTAGGCTTCCCTAGGTCTCACGTAGAGGGAAGAAAAGGAAAAACAAGGTGAGAGCTTGCAACGAGGAAGAGGGCAATGGAATTGAGCACCAAAGCATCCTTCCCATCCCTTCAAAGGGTCACTACGGGGTCTTCTAGACCATAAACGTGATGTGCAAGTTCTATGGATCTTGACAAGAGTTCTAGACAACATGAATGGTGGTACAATTGTGCATGATGCTCACGAAAGAAATGTGGGCCCAATGTGGCTCACAAAATTCCTATTGAAGTGTTAAGCAACAAGAGAGATCAGGCATTAGAGCTAGCATAGTTCCCCTATGTCATACATGGCGGGATAGAAGCAATGACCCGAGTGGTATCCACGGCAAGAGGGTTTGGCATGAGTGTTGGCACCAGTGGAATGTCTATTGTATTGACTTGCAATATGCCCCACAAGGTCCTACCCCTTAAAGATATGATGCTTCCTCTACTTGGCACTCATGATTNTAAGCAACAAGAGAGATCAGGCATTAGAGCTAGCATAGTTCCCCTATGTCATACATGGCGGGATAGAAGCAATGACCCGAGTGGTATCCACGGCAAGAGGGTTTGGCATGAGTGTTGGCACCAGTGGAATGTCTATTGTATTGACTTGCAATATGCCCCACAAGGTCCTACCCCTTAAAGATATGATGCTTCCTCTACTTGGCACTCATGATTGTCTATCTTAGAAAGATGTTTTTCTGGCATTGATGGCTGAGCACAAGTTTGAGTGCTAGTACTTCTTACACTTCGTCAATAGAGGGATCAAATACACAAGTGCATTATGAGCCTTCAATGCCTTATTTTACGCATTGCATTAGGACAAGCACTACGCTATTCGACACTTAAGGTTCGGAAGGCAAAGGGGAGAACCTTACACACCCTAGAAAAATTAGGATAAATCCTACGATGTTTGGCAAAATTTGATCACATGAAAGGAGGAGTATAGAATGGCCCTGGTCATCACCCTACATGAACAACTTGCAATCTTTGCCCTAATCCAAGTGCTCTTATCTTTGACTATTAGGATATTGCCATGGACATCCGCTAGCACATCCACAGTCTTTTCGCTTTTTGTAGTGATTTAGAGTGGTGGGACCTGGTGGATTTGCATCTTAGAGATTTGTACAAGGATTTTTGACATGTTCTACTTCAGTGGATTAATGCTCATGTCAATGAGAGCTAGGAATTGGCTTAGGTGTTTTCTTAGATAAACAATGATGGAGATATTTGTAAGGAAAAGGCAAGCAAAAGTGAGGGAGCAGTCGCAAGATTGTTTGTGTATTAGTGACTACGGACATTTTCATTTCGTACTACCATTCAAGCGCAAGAGTTGGGGGAGGCCAAAAAGGCATAGGGGGAAAAGGCGGCAAAGGTGGTAGGGAGCAAGGTCAAGGTTTGGGGGCGGAGATTTGGACTAGCAATTACTTTGGAAAGTTGTGCCAATATTGGAAAGCATGTCTCCCTCTTCAGTGTAGCATAACCAATTGAGCATATCAGACGCCAAGTAATGAGCTAAAACACGGCATAGTTCTCTTCTCCTAGTTACCACCCGCATATTCTAGTATGGACAACTTTAATTGTGGCTAAGCCACTTGCACTGGCACCCTTCCGGGTAGTGAAATTTGATAAACTAAAGCTACAACCATCCATGTATTCATGAATGCCAACTCCATCTCCACTACCTCATCAAGGGCCACCCTTCACTTCCTCGTAATTGAATGGTTGTGCCCCACTCTTAGCATGGACAAAGAGAGTGCACGTTGAAATAACCAAGCCACAACTACTCATAGCAGCACCACCACAACTAGGGTGGAGTGGGCTTATGGAGCTACACCCACTTGAGCCAACTGACATCCCAATGCCGCCAAGTCAGAAGTTGGGGCACACGCACATTACCATGACACATGAAACGCCTATGTATGAATGGTTTTTTGAAACAATAGCAACACATCCCATGCTACTGCATTACAAAGTGTTAATTACATTGCATGCCATGCATGATGTTTAGGGTTAAGACAGGGTCAAAGGAAGTGTTTCCAATTTCAGCTGTTAAGAATGTAGCTCTCCAAGCACCAAATGATACATTGTGGATGATTGGCATCTTTTATGCGCCTAGGCTAAAATTCAACTTGTTGTTTGCTAGAAACTTGACAAACAAGAAAATGTGTCCAGGTGTAGACCAAAACAATTATAATGTTTTATATGTCGCATGCCTTGCTGGTGGATGCATTGTTGCACAATGACATGTTGTACAAACAGTCTTCACCCTTCTCTAATCACAAGTGAACCGTTGTAAAAACTCATTATGCACATTGATGCATCACACAAAGGCATCATTCATCATTCTCTTGCTTACATTAACACTCATATAGTTTTTCACTTACTAAACGATACCCTTGCACATTGTCTAATTCCAAACAATTTCCACACGGCCTGAAAGGTGACACATACCTTGAGAAGAACATAAGCAAACCTTTGTGATGTCTGACAGTTTAGTCATGAGACCCTTTACACTACTTCATGTGGATTGGGAAAGCCAATGCGGATGCCATTAGTTTAGCATGGTTGACTCTACATCTTGAATCTCATTTATGACTATAGCCACATCTGCTAGACTTTCTTGCTAAAAACCAATGTAGATGCTCAACATGCAAGTACCAAATGAAATCCTTTTGCAAATAAATACATGGATTACTCTTTTTTAAGCTAAGAACAATCAGAGGAGGAGAGTTCTTTGGCAAAGTGTTAAAGAACTTCAATCAAAAGTAGTCAAACATTTTTTCATTGCCCCTAACCCTCCAAAACAAAACAAAGTGGCTCAACTTTGGCACATATCCCTTGATGATGTGTTACACACACTACTCACAAAGTCTAGTCTTTCTTTTGGATTTAGGAAAGAAGCTATGAAACTCATCACCTACGTGTGGAACAGGGAACCTAAAGGGGTATTGCAAAATTCTTTCATGATTTGGGAACATTGGTTTAAAGAAAGGGCACATTTAAGGCCCACACTTTTGTGGGTTGAAATGGCTTGTGTTTTGTTTACACCACCACAATGAGAGAAAAACGTATCTCCACTTAGTCATAGGTGCATCTTTATTGGGGTCTGACATGCCTCCAAAGCATGGTGATGTCGGGATCCTGCAAACCATTGTTTTGTTGAAGGCCGAGACACCTCCTTACTGGAACATATGTGCCATTCACCATCCGTAGTCTCACAAGAGAACTACCAGATAATGTGAGTATATCCATCTTCATGCCCCTCTAATTGTAAGATTCAGGTTGAATCACTTAATCTAAGTGGGATGAGAACACTTTCAATTCCAGGCCAAGAAACCTTCTTACATCCACATACCTAGCTAGTACTTGCTCAAGTGAAACCTAGGTACAACAAGGCCTTACGCCGCTGACCCCCTCGGCCAAGGCAAAAAGTGCGAAGCAGCTATCACCCAAACCAATACGGTAATCCTTACAAAATTTTCCCATGGTTGACCACACACAGTTTCACCATAAACTAGGTCCTACATCGATAGATCAGAATGCCACCAAACTACTTGTAGTGACCTAAGAAAAGGGATGCCATGATGCTGTTATATGGGAATGAGTGATCTTTGTGTAATGGAATGCACTACTTGATCATCTAGTGTACAAGAGAGTGCCTCTGCCACCCAACTCTAAAGCTATCGATGTCAAATAGGTGTTCAAAGCTAAAAGGACTCTTGAAGGCTATGTTGATGGATACAAAGCACAACTTGTAGCAAATTATTTTCATCAAATCCTAAATTAGGACTCCACAAACACATATGTGCCTTTGGGAAAGTATGGAATTAGACACACTTCACTTGCTGAAGCTGCACCTAATGATAGGGAAACCCGCCTAATGATTCTAAAAATTGCATTCTTGAACGATCAATATGAGGGTAAACGTTACGTACAATAGTCAAAGGGCTTGAAAGATAAAATAGACTAGGTGTGTCAATTGCTGAAAGCTCTCTAAAGTCTGAATCAAGCCCCTTATACTTGGGAAAAGAGAATGACACACCCTAACTAATGGGTTCACATGGTCTTCATGACCTCTCACTAATCCTACGCTGAGACAATGGTCTTTTGGTTGAATAATTGGTTAGTGTGGATGATCTATTTGCACTTTATCCCACCCTCATGATCATTGCATAAGCCAAATCTCTACTCACTTCATTCCACTAGATGATTGAAATAGGTGAAGCTCATTATTTTTTTGGTATGACCATCATGTGTGATCAATGAGCACGGACCCTACTCACCTCACTATAGGCTTTGAGTCCTTGGTACAACACCTCCTAAGACAATACACACCCATGAGCCCTCATGTCCATCCTCACTTGCTGGATGCACACACCATAGACTATGGCCTTGATGTAAATCCTACACTCTACACATAGATTACCAATAGCCTCTCATATCTTGCCTTCATGACACATCTTGAGATTGCGTATGTTGTTCATGTGCTTGCTGAGATCTGTTAGTAACCACGTAGTATGCACCAAAATGCATTATTGAAGTCTTTACGTTTTGTTTTGTACAGTGCTGCTCTTGGTCAAGTGTTGTAGGTCTAGTTTTGGATTTTCATTATGATAGTGATTATGCTCGTGAACGTGTAGTTTGCAATTGGGATGACTATGTGTTTCAAGTGTGGGGAACCGTTGTGTCATGGGAGAGTGTCAAACAATCATGTGTGACACGTAACCTTAGAGAGCCAGAGAATATGGCATGTTTTTAGGTTGCATGTGAGGGGATTTGGCTTACAAAATAGCTTAAAGAATTGGGTGTGCTCTCACCTGAAATGCCTTTCCATAGTGATAGCTAAGTCGTACGCCGTACTGCTAAGAATGATGACATATTGCATCTACGTAGAAACCACATCAATATCAATTCTCACTTTGCTCACAAGAAGGAGAGGCTGAAAAAATGGAAGTTTATGCGATTAGTGGGTAAGCATAGCTGGCTGATTTCCTCACAAATGCCCTATCATCCTCCTCCCTCTTGCTTCAACTGCAAAATCTTTGTGACATGCTTGCCTTACTCATGTCCGAGAGGGACTATTCATGAATCAAAGTACATATTCCTCCTTTGTGTTGGCCATGACTACATAGGAGATGCTGGTGAAGAGCATGAAGGCAAGGAACCGTGATGTAACGTGATCCTCAAGATTCTCATAAGTACTTGCCTCAATCCTACTCACATGACCCATCCCCTTCAATGTCAAACTGAACCAAATTGACTCATGGTTAGGCCTCAACTATTGATCCATGTTTTTCCTTTAGCATGAACAAGTCGAGTTTAGGTCTATAGTAGTCTGACCTATTTTCGATGTATAACTACTCATGTGGGCAGAGAAGTAGAAGATCACTTCTGAATTGAAATGCACTATGATGCCCCCGCGGAGAACAAGGACTTGTGCACCTCTTTTGAGGGTTTCCAGGGTTTTTGCCCTTAGTTTCCTTGACTCACCAGCCAGCCATGCTTACTGAACACAGGGTGGAGCTTTAATAACGACATTCCATGTATCAAATGTAGATTTTTTTGACATCTTGCCAAACGTTTCTTAACCCTACATGCTCCATGCTTCACCATTTTGGTTGTATGAAGTTCCGTTGGCAGCATAAAAAAACTCTCAGCTCTCAAGGGTCAATTATTTTTGCTTGTGATTCAACCAGAAAAAATCAAATCCGATAATCTCATGATAACTAGTTCCACAATATTTTTGTCTGATGTAATCAAGTAATAGGGTTCTATTTGAGAACTTCTTAATTGATTTTGTTTGCCAAATCGTAGCAATTTGTGTTCTTTCATTGTCCTCTATTATGCAAATTCAGTACTTCCACGCAGTAGAGTATTGCCATATGCCTTACGTGAGGGACACATAGAGGGGATCACCCTAATCAAAGACATCTTACAACATTTCTACCCAATCCCCCGAAATCTACATACTTGATAATGTGAGTACAAGACTGAAACACATGGTGAGGATCCCTTTAAGAAGCGTCTTAGAAAATTGACATAGTTTGTAAGGATTTAGTCGTGGGGATAATGTACACGGATAGTTCTCTATACATGACCATAAGCATTTCATTGAACTTTCCTAGATAGTACATGTTCTCAAATATTTTCGTTTCGTTTTATGGTGCAACATATAAACTCCTCTAATGAACATTTTACATATAAAAATAAATTTCATGTTTGTGATATTACAACTAACATTGTCTTCCGCGTAATGCAGAGAAAATATCATGAGTATGGGGTGTGCTTTTGCTCAAGCACTCGCGAGGAATGTTTTTTTCTGGACTTGTCATGTGGTAGTGATTCACGTAATCTTCAATCGTATCCTTCTGAATTTGTCATTCTCTTTTCATAAAATTCTAGTATTTCTTCTTTGTGAGAGAAAGCATGAGACAGGAATGCCAGTTTAATAGAGGAGAAGTTGCTTGAATGCATTTTCCAAAAGTCATTGATCGAGCTAGACGAATATGCTTACTTGTAACCGTATATGCAACAACCGATGCTTTCTCCAACCCCTCCCTACATTGACAACATGTTGGGGATTTGTATTTGGTAGTGCAAAAATTCACTTGTGTAGATTTTTAGATGACAACAATACACTGCCCGCTTCACTTCTCGAATACACTTATCATTTGCAATGGGGAGAATGACATTATTACGGTGCTGTTAAGTCTTTTCCAAGGCCCCCGATTGCTCTCAAGTAAGGGCTTTAGTATTTTTCAAAAACATTCAATGAACAACGGGTGGGTGGGTGAACGGGTGGGGAATTTTTCTCCCACCCGTCGTCGGGTGGGACGAAAATGCCCCACCCGTTTGGGGGTGGGGCATTTTCGTCTCCCCCCCCTCCCAGAGTCAAAGTGTATTGTGGGCATGTATCGGTTAGTGCATCAAGACGGATGCTATTCAATACACAAGTGTACAAATACATATGTGTAAATTTTAGAGAGAATGCAAGAAAAAGTGCCTAATACACATCCCAAATACACTCGTGATGGTTGGAGGGTGGTAGGTCCTCTGGTTGGGGCGTTATTTTCAGTAAGTGGGGTGCCCATATTGTAGTTTGTTTGCGTATGATTACATACTAATTTGTATTTTCTAAAATCTTTGGCTTACTTTGACTCATGTGATCTGATCTATCTTAATGCTTGGCTCACGCTGATAGCACAATCCATCTACGTATACGTACATGATAACATGATTTTTCTAAAACCGTTTGCTAACTTCAACTATAAATAATCCACTTGTGTATTCATATTGTCGGCCACTAGATACAATTACAAATACACCCGCCAGATACACTATTCAGTTTTTATTAAGGTGTGGCTAGCCCCCCCTACCCCTAAAGTTGAAAGTGTATTGTGGGGGTGTATAAGGTAGTATATCTAGAGGGGGGTGTTTAGTTTAAAATTTTATTCATACACTTGTGTACATTGTGTTTCGGATGTAAAATACACAAACAATTATATCCCCCAATTTGAATGTTTGGTGGGTGAGCACTTATGGGGGTGCAATTTTTTGGTTTCGGCATGCTAATGGCAAAGTATGTTAACGTTTATGTTCATAACATATTGAAGTTCCTGAAACTGTCGGCTTACTTTGATCAAATTGAGAAATTGATCACAGTACCATTGATAAGAAATACACTTGTGTATTCATGCTGTCATCCACCGGTGATGGCTATACATAGCACATGAGAATTGCATAGTTTGTGCTAAAGTGGAACTACAAAATTAAACTACATGATGTGTAAAGAGTGTGATGCACAAGACTAATGTACCGTAACAATGCCCTCAAGTTTAAGACAATTCTTCAAACATCCAAAACATCTAATAAGAGAAATTGTTTCTTAAGGATCATCTTGAATGTTACATTTAAATCATAATTTGATTACAACACATGATTCTTTTTTTTTTTGTAAAATTGAGTATGAATCGTTCTGTGGTCAACCACACCACTACGATCTCGGTGAAAAACAATGCGTGACAGGAAATTGGCTCATATGTCATTTCCATTGTCATAAGCATTAAGCACAAAATCTATAACCTGATGCAATTCATACTCTGCATAGTTGGTTTGTGGATAACTATATGCATATGCATAGTTCTCTACAACTCCAATATTAGAAAAGGAGTATTGCTCGTTTTCTTTGAAATAAAACTGTGGATGAACTAGTGTCACCAACATTGGTTCATGCACTTGTTCATCAGTTTCCATGATGTGTACTCATTAAGTGATGATAGAATAAAGGTTTCATTTTCAAATTTTTATCCTTTTTGACATATTGTTGATCTGATTGTATAGTAGAAAGTTACTTTTAAAGACCAACCACCAGGCTCTAACATCTTTAATTTTAAAGGACTCATAGAAGAGTCTTTGTCACTCTAAATTGTATTTCCAAATCCCACCAACAATCATTCATGTCTGTTAAACAGGGTTGTTGGTATAATCAAATACAACTGTTGTAGAAAACATCTTTTACCTACAAAACCACTTGTTTGGAAAAATGGTGTTTTCATAATATCAAACAAAACAGCTAATACCATGAGCTTGACAAAAGTAAAAAAAAATTCATTGTGATCATTTGTCCTTCCAAATTTTCCATGACTTTATGATGTGATCATTGCACCACAAATAGTGAATAAGGTATTTGTGCCTGTTGTGTGGGTATTCCATGTAGCAAACAAGCCAGCTTGTGGCTTTTCACACTCACTTTGTGCTTTTTCTTACTAATTACCCTCATGTTTTTAGTTTCTTCTTTTTTTTCCCCAAAATATTTCCACAACATTGAATCTATCAGGTTTTCCCTTTAATGAACATTGGGACTCTTCAAATTTTTAGGATTTATTTGTCAAAGCCCATGGCCAACTTGACCACATGGTTGAGTTTGACCATACATTTTGCAATTGTTTCAAACATGTTTCAAAGCAATGAGCATGAAATTAGTTTACTTGAGTTTTCATGAAAATTGAGCATAAATTTTGCACATGGGATCCCTTCGCCTTTTGTGATCCTTGTAATCTTTAAATATTCACTCGTTAAAAGAAAAGAATCTTCCCTATTCCACGTTTTTTAAGGAAACATTCACATGTTCTTCTAGAACTTTGAAACTATTTTGAAGCACAAATTGAGCTTCATGACACCTTTTAAGGACTTTAAAAACTAGATCCCATGCAAGAAACTAACTATTGTCTATGTCTTGACCTAATGTATTTAAAAAGAAAGGCAAAATTAGCTATAACATAATCAACAGATGATGTATTGCACGACATTAAGAAGCAAACAGCTACACAAGTACTACATTTCAAACTTACTTAGAAATACCATTTAGCACTGGCGGATCCGTTTTGAGACCATCCTCAATGGGAGAGAAAGATAGACATCATGTTTTTTCCCTTCTTGTCTTGCCACTAGGGTAGCGAATTTGGTTTTAAGGAACCAACCACTCTTCCAACCTTCTTGTGTAGAATGCACCATAGACGAAGGCAAGGAGGGTGGATCACCTCCCTTGAGACCATCATCTTCTGCTACGGTGCATAGCTTTGTGGGCAAGTGATTCCCCCATCATCTTTTCCCTCATTGGTGCTCTTGGCACCTCAGACATTTTGTAGCAAAAAGCCCTCTCCTTTCACCCCTTAGAACCGTCAACTAGGGGGTGGAGACCGCACATGTCTCTCCTCCCCTTTAGCGCAATGAGCATCATGAGTGTGGGAGGGACGGGGAGGCTCAAACTGTAATCTTCCCTTTGGCTGCCATCTCTTTCACTCACAATGAGGGGCTAGAGGCCTTTCCTTGCCTCTATTCCTTGGATGCTAGAAAAATCATGGGAAAGGGAGTGGAAGAGGCTCAGGCCTCTCCTTATTCTTGTCATTGTAAATTGCAAAACCGAAGCAGGGAGGAGAAATCTTATCCTCACCTATCCCCTTTTGATTTTGCTCATGCCATGGATATGGGGGGTTGAAAACCACTTCTTGCCTCACCCCCCTGGTTGCCATAGGTTCCATAGTTGGGGGAAAAGGGGAGGCATCAGCCTTCCCTTCCTTATGGAGCTATTTGCACCATAACTCAAGAGGAGGCATAGGTTGAACATACTTCGCAAATCTAAGAAGAAATTATGGACCGTACTTCACAAATGGTCAATAAGCTTCACAATGTGTTGATTTATGGTCCATAGAAATATGTATTGTGTCTCAAAAACAATATCATCCAAAACTGATTCTTGAAGGAAAGCTACAAGAATGAACATTGACATTGTTATCAAGAATGTATGAAATCTAACAAAGAACTTGTAATCTAAAAAATATTTATACAAAACCAAGTTTTAGTATCAAACCACAAGTTTGGATAAGGATTCCTATTAAAAACCTAAAGGTATTTATCTTTATCTATACTTTTTCAGTTATCCAAATGTTGAATAAACCAAATATAAAGACGAATTGAATTGCATTCTTTAGGTAATACGTTCACAACAAAGTATACCAAAATACAAAAAACACATTAATGATTCATATATGAGCGAAACATTCATCAAATCAATACCAAAAGAAAAATAAATAATTGTAAAATATGTTTTTTTCCTAAAACAAAACACTCAACACATGGAGGTCGCCCTTAATGCATGGAGATGAAACCTAGTGACAAAGGACATATCATGTAAGTGTTGAATTAGTTAGTTTTGTACTTTTTTAGCCGTGCGTTGATGGGTGGTGTTGAGCTATGACGCTTGTGGTCACTCGACATCCATACTAACGTTGTCATGATAAACTAGTTAGTGATGGATAGCGTCGCGTTTGCAAACAGTGGGGCAACCCATAGTGGTTTACAACTACAAGTCGGTAGGTTAGTTTATATGCATGCCAAGACAACTAACATGGCATGCTGATATCTCTTGCCCTTGCACATTCATATTTATGTGTGTTTGCACCTAGTTGGTTTAACTTCTTAAATATTTTATGTCAATTTTTTTGTAATTGATCCACCTCATGTTTTTCTGCATTGTTTGCTTCACATCATCCTTTTAAAAAATAGGTAAACACTTATAATTCATTAAAAGAATATGCACTACTTTCAAAGACATTTCTACATTGTAATGATTAATGTTTTTCATGTTGTAATGATCATACACAATTTTTATCTTCTTCAAACTACGTTCCATGCTACAACCTCAAGCAAATGCGAATAAATTCTCTGCATGTAACCCAAAAACAATGTCTTTTTATTATGGGTACTTGCATCATCAAAGCCAAAACCATCAAGAATCGTTACTATATTTATTGAAAAAAGCAATGTTGAGACAAAATCCTTCAAAATAAGAATACTACTATTTTTGCAAAACAGTTTAGATCTTAGATTTTAACCATTTCTCAAAACTCCTTTGTTCATGCTCCTCAAACAAATTTTGATAATAATTCTTGAAGAGTTATGTTGGTCATCATATGATACATTGGAAAAATAATATTGATGAAAAACGAAACACAAGGTACATGAAAAACATTTTGCATGAATACTATTTACACCACTTGAATGTTTTAAACATATTTTGCAACAAAGGCCTCGAGTCCTAACACCATAAGATAAAGTTATAATTGAAGTAAAACCCATATAGAGGAAATATGTAAGAAACAAGGAATAAATGGTCTTCTCCTTAGTGCAAGCCTTCAAGGTAACATTATAATGTCATTGCAATTCATGCAACCATCATGATGTGAAATCGTTTCAAATATTAGGTACCAATACTAGAAATAGTCATGTAATGTACATTGCGCACACAATTACTAACATAAGTTCATGTAAACAATACAAAGACGCCATTTTATGAGAAGGTGGATCTCTTCAAGATGGTGTGGAAATAAAGATTATCCATAAAGTTTAACATCCCTTCAAGTATAACAAGAATAAAACAATTCTAAGTACATCGGGGGAGTTCTGTATTCCAAATTACTATGATAGGTGGGCATAGCCTACCAAAAAAATGGAATAGAACCTCTTACAAGGAAATAAGATGTGAACGCAAATATAAACCTGCCACAAAAAATGAAATGCTTTAATATGGAAGGACGTTTTACAAGCTTAGAAGTGATATAATGCTTTTTAAAATGGGATATTTATCATGTCATGGTCCACATTTGCATAAGAAATATAATTGTAAATGCTTTCTTGGACAGGTAAAAGTGTAGATTTTGATCATGAAAACTACCTTCTAAAATTTTTCATTTACATCTAAAATATATATGTTTAAATAGAATTTCTTATGCCTGACAAGAAATTCTTCATTTCTGTTAGATATACTTTAGCCACTGCCGTCCCTTCATTCTTTACACCATCAAATAACTCTTCCCAAGCCATGTTTGTATTTTTATACTGGATTACACATTATCTTTCTCATATATCAGAGGTTTTCATCAAATTCTGTTCATTGTTAAACGTTTCCACAAATAAATGCACTTCGTAAAAATATAAAACACTTTTATTAATGAGAAATGTTAACACTTTTCTTAAAATAAATCTTTCCCCTTTATGATCTCTTATCCTCCATCATGAGAAAAATGTGCAACAATGCACATTTTGCTTACTTAGGAAGTCATTTGTTTACATTTTGTCTTAAATGTTTCAAAGATTTTGCTCTCATATTTACATGTAAAATTAACAAACTCAACTAATTCTTACGTTTTCCATAAAACCCTTTTAAAAGATTCATGAAACTATGGAAAGACAATCCTCTTGCATATTTGGAAATTTTTCATATTCATGATACTAATATGAATGCAAATTTTACTTTCCATTGGGTGATTTTTGTACCACATTGCAGTTTGATTGAAATACCTATTGTGTACATATAGCTCAGCCACTTTTGCATAGAGTGGAAGGATAAATTTGAGGAAATCTTACATAATCACATTCTAATAAAACAGGTTGTATACAATAATTATGAAGTTTTGATATGACTTTAATGAGTATAAGGGCAATACTACATAAGTTCATCAAAATTTATAGCTTCATTCATGATGCAAAAGGTGTAAATAGACCTCTAGCACGTCCAATAATATATATTCGATTAGAAATATATCCTTACATTCAACATGGAAACGTTAAAAAAATCGTATTTTATAATTTTGGTACAATTGAATTAATAACAGTTGAGAGGCATATGAGATCATACAAGACATAAAACTCATTCAAATCGTCATTTCATGTACCTCACTCAATACGATGAAATGTCGTGTGATGTTATGAAAAGAAAATGGAGGGAACTATTGGCGTGTGCAATTTGCTTAATAGCATTTACGTAATTGACTGATGGCACCCTTTTTTAACACTCGGATTACTCATGCTCCATCTTATAATTTCTCAATGTCTTTCATCACATTATTCACAGGCCACTAGAAATATCACATATTTATTATTAATTCAATCATTTACAAAAACAAACTTTTGTAAAATAATACCTCCAAACTTCTTTCATTTGTTTCCCATGCATCGTATTACCAGTATAATTTGATGCACATCATGATCCTTTAGTAGTTAATGTTGATGAGGGTGAGTTCAGTGGGGAGAGACAGGTGGAGGAGAGTGGAGGAGGCGGGTGGTGGGAGAGCTCGGGAGTTAGTCGCAATACTAACTGTCCCGCTTTTCTTATGAGAGACGCGGAGGGCTCTCGAAACCTGTGAGGGGGGAGAGCTCTCGAGAGCTGTGAGGGGGGGTTGGCTCTCGAGAATTGTGAGGGAGGGATCGAGCAGTTGGAGACTTATACAGATCAAAGATAGATCGAGAGTGAAAATACGTTCAACGAATTGAAAAGTGAGCTTGACCGGGGAGCGAGTGTGACCCCTATCGGGTCGCCCTCGCTCCCCAGACTGCGGTTCGCCCTAAAGTGTGGCAAACCACCTAAGGGGTGCATAGAGTCTCTACGCGCACAATGTCTCGTGCGACCCAGACGGGGTGACGTAGCGAGGCCTACGTCTCGTAATAAGTCAGCACGAACAAAGAAATGAGACTAAACTAGGCTAGCTAACGCAAGTAGACATAGAAATGTTTGCTACTTTAACATGACAGCATAAGCAAGGGTGCATGTCCCAAGCAAAGAGCTTGAACATCACACCACAAGCCCCAATAGCGCAGAGCGACATGGAGAAAGATGGTAGGCACAAGGCGCCAATGGACGGAGAATGCCAGGCGGAACCATTGCGGAAGTGCGCGGCAGAAAGAAGCGTAAGGGAGGAACGCGGCCAGGGAGACTCCGCGAGGAGAGCCCGNAGAAATGTTTGCTACTTTAACATGACAGCATAAGCAAGGGTGCATGTCCCAAGCAAAGAGCTTGAACATCACACCACAAGCCCCAATAGCGCAGAGCGACATGGAGAAAGATGGTAGGCACAAGGCGCCAATGGACGGAGAATGCCAGGCGGAACCATTGCGGAAGTGCGCGGCAGAAAGAAGCGTAAGGGAGGAACGCGGCCACGGAGACTCCGCGAGGAGAGCCTGGCGAGAAGCACCCTGCTAACGTCATCCCACCAGAAGGACCACACCAGGAGCACCCTAGCAGAAGCGCGCCATCGAGGCTCCCACCAGCAGCCCCCAGCCAGAAGCACCCGACTAGGAGCCCCCAGTCGCCACACCCCAGCCAAGAGCGCCCGTCGGCGACGAGCGGTAGTCCCGACGCACGCAGCGAGGATGGGGAGAAGCAGGGACCTCTGGTGGCGGCCCTCCTCGGCGACGCGCGCCCCCAAGACGAGGCACCACAGCGAGAGCATTAGGGACCTGCACATGACCGAGTAGTAGCACAGAACAGACGAGGGCAAGGAGGGAGAGGGAAAAAACGAGGGGGGGGTGACAAGGGGCATGGGCAGGAACCGAGGAGCGAGACGAGCCGGCGGCGAGGGGCGGTGGCGATGAGGGAGAACAGAGGACACAGCCTGCACGCAACGAAGGGAGAGGGGGGGGTAGGAGAATAGTAGGTAGACAGTCATCGAGCGAATGACCGGAGAACCCTCGCAAGCACCAGGGGATGGGGGAGGAAGAGGAGGGAGGAGAGTCAGTGAGCCGGGAGCAGGGTGCGAAGACCGACTGCGGCGATGCTGGAGGCAAAGGCGGGCTGGTGAAGGGCCTTAGTGAGGAAGTCAGCATGTGGAAACTCCGCCGATATGAACCGCAGGCACACGTTGCCAGAGGCAACAACGTCGCGGACGTAGTGGTGCTCGACATTGATGTGCTTTGTGCGACGATGAAGTGCACCTACATTCCTGGAGATTGCCAGACCGCTCTCGCTGTCAGTGTATAGGGGCACGGGTGGCGTGGGGAGATGAAACTCGCCAAGAAGGCGGCGGAGCCACACAGCCTCAGCGGCTGCGCTACCCAGAGCCATGTACTCGGCCTCGCCCGTGCTGCGAGCGACGTAACCTTGCTTGCCACTGCGCCAGGAAATGGCGGCGGCACCGAGAGGGAAGACGAAGCCACTGCGGCTCCGAGCGTTCGCGTCACGGGCGTAATCGCTGTCAGCATAGCCCTTCAGGAGCGGCACACCCGAGACGGCCGGGAAGGCGAGGCCAGTCCGGGCAGAGCCAAGGACATAGCGCAGGACATATGCAGCCGCACGGAGATGAGCCGTGCGGGGCTCTCGAGCGTACTGGGCGAGGACGTTCACCGCACAGGCGATGTCCAGACGAGTGGTGATGGCGAGGTATGTGAGAGCCCCAACGATGGACTGAAAAGCAACGGCGGACTCGATCTCGCCAGACGCCGTGTCGTGGGTGACCCGGAGGGCTAGCTGTGTACCTGGCGGCATAGGGGAGGAGGCCGCGGGGAGAGGCCGCGATAGGTCGACAATGGACGAGAAACGGTCGACAACAGTAAGGACATAACGTTCCTCGTGAACAAGGAGACAGCCAGGGAGACGCTCGAGCTGCATCCCGAGAAACATGGTGGCGAGGTCGAGGTCTTTCATACGGTACGTCGATGAGAGGAGGCCCTTAGCCTCGACGATCGCAGTGGAGGACGGTGAGGTGATGAGAAGGTCATCGACGTACACCAAGATGAAGGCAGGCACCACAGAGGTGCCGCCAATAAAGAGGGAGGGGTCAGACTGGCTGGGACGGAAGCCGCCACGGACAAGGGTGGAGGTGAGCTCCTCGTTCCAACAACGAGGGGACTGGCGGAGGCCGTAGAGCGCCCGACGGAGGCGACACACCTTCGCAGAGCCGTTGGAAAAACCTGGAGGCTGCACCATGTACAGCTCCTCGTCGAGGCGGCCATGAAAAAAGGCATTGTTGACATCCATCTGGTGAAACTCCCATTCGAGGAGGCGGCCACACAAATGACGATGCGACTCGTGGTAAACCGACCGACCGGAGCGTAGGTCTCGCCGAAATCAACGCCAGGGACCTGAGAGTATCCCTTGGCGATGAGACGAGCCTTGTAGCGATCGAGCGTGCCGGTGGCGGTGAACTTCCGACGAAGAACCCATTTGGCCTTGATCGCCTTGCGACCGGGGGGAAGGTCAGCGAGCTCTAAGACGCCGTGGTCAGAGAGTGCAGCTAACTCAGCCAGGCACGCCGCATGCCAGTCGGCGGCGTCGGGACGGGACAGGGCCTCGGCAAGAGTGAGAGGGTCGGAGGCATCAATGAGCGAGGGGGAGGAAGCCGCACGAGGGGCGGAGGTGACAGCGAGGACGCGAGCGACAGTCGCAGGGGCGCCGTGGAAGCGGTGGTCAGTGCAAACATCCACCGCACGGCGGAACTCAAGGTGAAATAAGTGACGACCGTGAGCGTGACCGGGGTGAAAGGTGTATGGACACAGAGGGCGGGAGCCAGAGGCGGAAGACGGGGAGGAGACGGGGCACAAGTCCGGACCAAGGGGCAGGGCAAAAGGGGCAGACAGTGATGCGAGGGAAGGGGATAAGGAAAGAGCTGCGGGAACGGAGAGGACAAAGGGGGAGGGGGCGGGGACAG
>SZWC01003489.1:0-12562 GCA_023375785.1 Penium margaritaceum
TGGTCATGATAAATGTGTGGTGCACCTGCCAACTTTGTCAAGGCTTTGCGCACAATAGCCACGCCAAGCCACCGGTTGTTTACCTTGTCTATACCTGCAAGGCCATGCATACTACATGTGCACTGTGGTTGGGCACTCTGACCGTGGCTGACTCGTGTTACGCTGCGTAGACGTTAAATTCACTTGGTAAACTTTGTGGTCATGGTCAGTGGTACTGGCCAACTTTGTCGAGGCATTCCGCACAATAGACGCAAAGAACCACCAGTGTTTTACCTTGT
Organism: Penium margaritaceum; assembly: GCA_023375785.1. NCBI lineage: Eukaryota > Viridiplantae > Streptophyta > Zygnematophyceae > Desmidiales > Peniaceae > Penium > Penium margaritaceum. The sequence continues at coordinate 279 of SZWC01003489.1, forward strand.
TTGTACCTGCAACTAGCACACGTGCACTGTGATTGGGCACTCTAACCATGGCTGACTCATGTGATGATTCATAGAAGTTAAAGTCACTTGGTTGACTTTGTGGTCATGGTCAGTTGCACAGGGCAACTTTATCAAGGCATTGCCCACAATAGCCACACCAAGCCACCGGGTTTTTACCTCGTATATACCTGCAAACCCATGCATATTAGATGTGCACAGTGATTGGGCACTCTGACCGTGGCTGACTCATGTTACAATTCGTAGACGTTAAAGTCACTTGGTAATCTTTGTGGTTCTGGTCAGTGGAACATGCCAACTTTGTCAAGGCATTGTGCACAATAGCCACACCAAGCCACTGGTATTCTACCTTTTTTATACCGGCAAGGTCATGCATCGTACATGTGCACTTTGATTGGGCACTCTGACCGTGGCTGACTCGTGTTACAATTCGTATAAGTTAAAAGTACTTGGTTTACTTTGTCGTCATGGTCAGTTACACATGCCAACATTTTCAGGGCATTGCGCACAAAAGCCATGCCTGGCCTCTGGTTTTTTGCCTTGTCCATACCAGCAAGGCCATGCATACTACATGTGCACTGTGATTGGGCACTCTAACCATGGCTGACTCATGTGATGATTCATAGAAGTTAAAGTCACTTGGTAAAGTTTGTGGTCATGGTCAGTGGCACATGCCAACTTTGTCCGGGCATTGCGCACAAAAGCCATGCCTGGCCTCTGGTTTTTTGCCTTGTCCATACCAGCAAGGCCATGCATACTACATGTGCACTGTGATTGGGCACTCTAACCATGGCTGACTCATGTGATGATTCATAGAAGTTAAAGTCACTTGGTAAAGTTTGTGGTCATGGTCAGTGGCACATGCCAACTTTGTCCGGGCATTGCGCACAAAAGCCATGCCTGGCCTCTGGTTTTTTGCCTTGTCCATACCAGCAAGGCCATGCATACTACATGTGCACTGTGATTGGGCACTCTAACCATGGCTGACTCATGTGATGATTCATAGAAGTTAAAGTCACTTGGTAAAGTTTGTGGTCATGGTCAGTGGCACATGCCAACTTTGTCCGGGCATTGCGCACAAAAGCCATGCCTGGCCTCTGGTTTTTTGCCTTGTCCATACCAGCAAGGCCATGCATACTACATGTGCACTGTGATTGGGCACTCTAACCATGGCTGACTCATGTGATGATTCATAGAAGTTAAAGTCACTTGGTAAAGTTTGTGGTCATGGTCAGTGGCACATGCCAACTTTGTCCGGGCATTGCGCACAAAAGCCATGCCTGGCCTCTGGTTTTTTGCCTTGTCCATACCAGCAAGGCCATGCATACTACATGTGCACTGTGATTGGGCACTCTAACCATGGCTGACTCATGTGATGATTCATAGAAGTTAAAGTCACTTGGTAAAGTTTGTGGTCATGGTCAGTGGCACATGCCAACTTTGTCAAGGCATTGTGTACAATAGCCACACCGAGCCACCAGTATTCTACCTTGTTTATACCTGCAAGGTCATGCATATTACACGTGCACTGTGATAGGGCACTCTGACCGTGGGTGTCTCGTGTTACGATGCGTAGGGATTAAAGTCACTTGGTAAACTTTGTGGTCATGGTCAGTGGAACATGCCAACGTTGCCAGGGCATCACGCACAATAGCCGCACTGAGCAAACAGTGTTTTACCTTGATTGTACTTGCAAGGTCATGCATAGTACATGTGCAATTTGATTGGGCACTCTGACCATGGCTGACTCGTGTTACAAATTGTAGAAGTTAGTCACTTGGATAAATTTGTGGTCATGGTCAGTGGCACATGCCAACTTTGGCAAGGAATTGCGCACAATAGCCACACCAAGTCACCGCATTTCTACCATGTTTACACCCGCAAGGTCATGCATAGTACATGTGCACTGTGATTGGGCACTCTGACCGTGGCTGACTCGTGTTACGATGCTTAGAAGTTCAAGTCACTTGGGAACCTTTGTCGTCATGGTCAGTGGAACATGCCAACCTTGTCAAGGCATTGCACACAATAGCCACACCAAGTCACCGCATTTCTACCATGTTTACACCTGCAAGGTCATGCATAGTACTTGTGCACTGTGATTGGGCACTCTAACCATGGCTGACTCATGTTACGATTCGTAGAAATTAAAGTCACCTGGATACGTTTGTGGTCATGGTCAGCTGCACATGCCAACTTCGTCAATGCACTTCCCACAATAGCCACACCAAGTCACCGCATTTCTACCATGTTTACACCTGCAAGGTCATGCATAGTACTTGTGCACTGTGATTGGGCACTCTGACCATGGCTGACTCATGTTACGATTCGTAGAAGTTAAAGTCACCTGGATACGTTTGTGGTCATGGTCAGTGGCACATGCCAACGTTATCAAGGCATTGCGCACAATAGCCACACCAAGCGAGCGGGTTTTTCCCTTGTTTATACCTGAAAAGCCATGCATATTACACTCACACTGTGATTGGGCACTCTGACCGTGGCTGACCCGTGTGATGATTCACAGAAGTTAAAGTCACTTGGTTCACTTTATGGTCATGGTCAGTGGCACATGCCAACTATCTCAAGGCATTGCGCACAATAGCCACACCGAGCCACTAGTATTCTACCTTGTTTGCACCTGCAAGGTCATGCATAGTACTTGTGCACTGTGATTGGGTACTCTGACCGTGGCTGACTTGTGTTACAATTTGTATAAGATAAAGTCACTTGGATAAATTTGTGGTCATGGTCAGTGGCACATGCCAACGTTTTCAAGGCATTGCCCACAATAGCCATGCAAAGCCACCGGGTTTTTACCTTGTTCATATCAGCAATGTCGTGCATAACACATGTGCACTGTGATTGGGTACTCTGACCGTGGCTGAATCGTGTGATGACTCATACAAGTTAAAGTCACTTGATCCACTTCGTGGTCATGGTCAGTTTCACATGCCAACTTTGTCAAGGCATTGTCCACAGTAGCCACACCAAGCCACCAGTTTTTTACTGTGTTTAAACCTGCAAGGTCATGCATATTACATGTGCACTTTGATTGGGCACTCTGACCGTGGCTGACTTGTGTTACAATTCGTACAAGTTAAAGTCACGTGGATACATTTGTGGTCATGGTCAGCGGCACATGCCAACTTTATCAATGCGTCGCGCACAAATGCCGCACTAAGACACCAGTATTGTATCTTGTTTATACCTGCAAGTTTATGCCTAGCACACATGCACTGTGATTGGGCACTCTGACCATGGCTGACTCGTGTCATGATTCATAGACGTGTAAGGTACTTGGATAGATTTGTGGTCATGGTCAGCTGCACATGCCAACTTTGTCAAGGCTTTGCGCACAATAGCCACGCCAAGCCACCAGTTTTTACATTTTTCGTACCAGCAAGGTCATGCATACTACATGTGCACTGTGATTGGGAACTCTCACCGTGGCTGACTCGTGTTACGATGCGTAGAGGTTAAAATCATTTGGTAAACTTTGTGGTCATGGTCAGTGGCACAGGCCAACTTTGTCAAGGCATTGCGCACAATAGCCGCACTGAGCCACCAGTGTTTACCTTGTTCATACCTGCAAGTTTATGCCTACCACACGTGCACTGGGATTGGGCACATGACTGTGGCTGACTCTTGTGATTATTCATAGAAGTTGAAGTCACTTTGTTCACTTTGTGGTCATGGTCAGTTGCACAGGCCAAATTTGTCAAGGCATTGCAGACAATAGCCACACCTAGCCGCCAGTATTCTACCTTTTTTGCACCTGCAAGATCATGCCTAGTAAATCTGCACTGTGACTGGACACTCTGAACGTGGCTGACTCATGTGATAATTGATAGAAGTTAAAGTCACTTGGAAAACTTTGTTGTCATGGTCAGTTGAACAGGCGAACATTGTCAAGGCATTGCGCACAATAACCCCACCAAGCCGCCCGGTTTCTACCTTGTTCATACCAGCAAGGTCAAAATAGTACATGTGCACTGTGATTGGGCACTCTGACCGTGGCTGATTCGTGTTAGAATTCGTAGAAGTTGAAGTCACGTGGATACGTTTGTGGTCATGGTCAATGGCACATGCCAACTTTGTCATGGCATCAGGCACAATAGCCTCACTGAGCCACCAGTGTTTTACCTGGTTTATACCTGCACGTTTATGCCCAGCACACGTGCACTGTGATTGGGCATTATAACCGTGGCTGACTCGTGTCATGATTCATAGACGTTTAAGGTATTTGGATAAATTTGTGGTCATGGTCAGTTGCACATGCCAACTTTGTCAAGGCATTGCGCACAATTGCCACGCCAAGCCACTGGTTTTTACCTTGTTTATACCAGCAAGGTCATGCATACTACATGTGCATTGTGATTGGGCACTCTGACCGTGGCTGACTCGTGTTACGATGCGTAGAAGTTAGAGTCACTTGGTAAACTTTGTGGTCATGATCAGTTGCACAGGCCAACTTAGTCAAGGCAGTGCGTTCAATATCCGCACTTAGCCACCAGTGTTTGACCTTGTTCATACCTGCACGTTTATGCCTAGCACACGTGCACTGTGATTTGGCACTCTGACTGTGGATAACTCATGTGATAATTCATAGACGTTAAAGTCACTTGGTTCACTTTGTGGTCATGGTCAGTTGCACAGGCAAACTTTGTGAAGGCATTGCGCACAATACCCGCACAGAGCCACCAGTGCTTTACCTTGCTTAAAGCTGCAAGGTCATGCATAGTACATCTGCACTGTGATTGGACAGTCTGACCGTGGCTGACTCGTGTTACGATGCGTAGAAGTTAAAGTCACTTGGATACGTTTGTAGTCTTGGTCAGTGGCACAGGCCAACTTTGACAAGGCATTGTCCACAATAGCCGCACCAAGCCACCAATGTTGTACCTTGCTTAAACTATACCTGCAGGTTTATGCCTAGCACACGTGTACTGTGATTGGGTTCTCTGACTGTGGATGACTCATGTTACAATTCGTAGAAGTAAAAGTGACGTGGATAAATTTGTGGTCATGGTCAGTGGCAAATGCCAAATTAGTCAAGGCATTGTGCACAAAAGCCACACCAAGACACCATTATTCTACCTTGTTTATACATGCAATGTCATGCATAGTACATGGGCACTGTCATTGGGTACTCTGACCGTGGCTGACTCGTCTCATGATGAATAGAAGTAAAAGTCACTTGGAAAAATTTGTGGTCATGGTCAGTTGCACATGCCAAATTTGTCAAGGCAGTGTGCACAGTTGCCACACCGAGCCACCCGTAATCTACCTTGTTTATACCTGCAAGGTCATGCATAGTACATGTGCACTGTGACTGGGCAATCTGACTGTGGCTGACTTGTGTTATAATTCGTATAAGTTAAAATCACTTGGTTAACTTTGTGGTCATGGTCAGTTGCACATGCCAACTTTGTCAAGGCATCGCACACAATAGCCACACCAGGCCACCGGGTTTTCACCTTGTTTATACATGCAAGGTCATGCATAGTACATGTGCACTGTAATTGGGTACTCTGACCGCGGCTAACTTGTGTTACAATTCGTAGAAGTTAAGGTCACGTGGATACGTTTGTGGTCATGGTCAGTGGCACATGCCAACTTCGTCAAGGCATCGCGCACAATAGCCGCACTGAGCCACCGGTATTTTACCTTGTTTGTACCTGCAAGTTTATTCCTAGCACACGTGCACTTTGACTGGGAACTCTGACTGTGGCTGACTCATGTGATGATTCATAGGAGTTAAAGTCACTTGGTACACTTTGTGGTCATGGTCAGTTGAACAGGACAACTTTGTCAAGGCATTGGGCACAATGGCCACACAGAGCCAACATAATTCTACCTAGTTTGCACCTGCAAGATCGTGCATAGTAATCTGCACTGTGATTGGGCACTCTGACCGCGGCTGACTCGTGTTACAATTCGTAGAAGTGAAAGTCCCTTGGATTGATTTGTGGTCATGGTCAGTGGCACATGTCAACTTTGTCAAGGCATTGCGCACAATAGCCACACCAAGCCACCGGTTTTTTTACCTTGTTTATACCTGTAAGGTCATGCATAGTGTATGTGCACTGTAATTGCGCACTTTGACTGTNCAATTCAGAGAAATTAAAGTCACTTGGTGAACTTTGTGGTCATGGTCAGTTACACAGGCCAACTTTGTCAAGGCATTGCGCACAATAGCCACACCAAGCCACCGGGTTTTTACCTTGTTCATACCAGCAAGATCATGCATAGTACATAAGCACTGTGATTGGGCAATCTGACCATCGCTGACTCGTGTTACGTTTTGTATAAGTTCAAGTCACTTGGATAAGTATGTGGTCATGGTCAGTGGCACATGCCAACTTTGTCAAGTCATCGCTCGCAATAGCCGCACTGTGCCACCAGTGTTTTACCTTGGTTATACCTGCAAGTTTTTATTGGAAAAAGGACAGCCGTCGGATTACCTCGATCCAATGATCTACTGGGCTGACTCATGTGATGATTCATAGAAGTTAAAGTCACTTGGTTAACTTTGTGGTCATGGTCAGTGACACAGGTCAACTTTGTCAAGGCATCGCGCACAGTAGCCGCACTGAGCCACCTGTGGTTTACTTTGCTTATACCTGCAAGGTCATGCATAGTACATCTGCAGTATGATTGGGCACTCTGATCGTGGCCGACTCGTGAAACGATGCGTAGAAGTTAAATTCACTTGGTAAACTTTGTTGTCATGGTCAGTGGCACAGGCCAACTTTGTCAAGGCATCGCGCACAGTAGCCGCACTGAGCCACCTGTGGTTTACTTTGCTTATACCTGCAAGGTCATGCATAGTACATCTGCAGTATGATTGGGCACTCTGATCGTGGCCGACTCGTGAAACGATGCGTAGAAGTTAAATTCACTTGGTAAACTTTGTTGTCATGGTCAGTGGCACAGGCCAACTTTGTCAAGGCATCGCGCACAGTAGCCGCACTGAGCCACCTGTGGTTTACTTTGCTTATACCTGCAAGGTCATGCATAGTACATCTGCAGTATGATTGGGCACTCTGATCGTGGCCGACTCGTGAAACGATGCGTAGAAGTTAAATTCACTTGGTAAACTTTGTTGTCATGGTCAGTGGCACATGTCAACTTTGTCAAGACATCACGCACAATAGCCACACTGAGCCACCAGTATTCTACCTTGTTTGCACCTGCAAGATCCTGCTTAATAAATCTGCACTGTTATTGGACACTCTAACCTTGACTGACTTGTGTTATGGTCAATAGAAGTTAAAGTTACTTGTGTCAGAACAATGCAAGCATGAGAACGATGGTAGCAGAAGCAAGCAGAAGCAGCGGAACATGCAGATGTACGTCAGCGGAGTGACGTAAGCGAAAGCGGTTCGAGGAGTTAGTCGTGGGAGCTGACGAGAGTTGAGATGCGAGGTAGCGCAGGTAGACAGGTTGATGTGAGAGAGAGTGTTGTCGGAGAATGAGGCCTGAGGGAAGGAGCGAGAGTGACGGAGCGAAGCATTGAGAGCTGGCGAAGACAGAAAGTGCGAAGAATGGGCAGAGCGAAGACACGGCGGCGAAGCCGCGGAACCAAGGGGGAACAGGATGAGCAGAACTGTTCTGGTTAACTCGAGTGAATGAACATCCTCGGTTTAAAAAGGACAGAACACGACAAAGTAGACAAAGCAACGGCTTCTTTCCGCTAGCCGGACGCGGTGTGACAGATGTCACTTTATTAGGGGATGACTTGACAGTACGTTCCTAACGGTCGATCGACCGGAGGGCCGTTGGTCAAGTTGGTTCGCTGCGGGAACCTGAACCGTTATTGAGATGCCTTATCGGTGTGATTTCCTGACACCCCCAGTCACACCGATAAGACTTAGAAGGGAACACCTCTCCACTGGTGCTTATGTATTATCCTCTGAGGAGTCTTCTGAGGGAGCAAGATCGTCTGAGGAGGATTCTTGTGGTGGAGAGGGAGTTGGTGGCATTTGAGGAGGAGTAGGCAGCCGATACGGAAGGAGTGCGTAAGGAGTGTATACTCCGCGTACTCTTCTGCGATATGCTGTTTGGTCGGCAGGTTCTCCTTGTCCACACAACTCTTCGATGTCATTCACAATGGAGGGGACATTCAGTCCTCCTGCAATGATGATGTCATGGAATGGGCGATCTGTGGTTGTGAGTAGTAGAGCCCGTGCTTGGCAGAGGGCGTAGTAGTAGTTTTCTCGGTCTGCTTGGAGTTGGTAAGGTCTCCAATTTACCTGGTCTATGAACAGGTCTCTGAGGCAAAAGCCACGGACTGTCACTCTTCAAGTGACCCGCATCAGCGCAGATTCCCATTCAATGAAGTTGTTGTCTTCTTCATCCACGAATTCGAGCACAGGGATGCGATCAATCAAGGAAGCCACATGGCAATCCATGTCAGGCTGCTGAGGTATGCGAGCCCATCTTCGTAAAATGTACTGAGAGTCATAGTGGGTCATGGTGGGGAGTAGGTCCTTTAGATGATCAGTGCGGGGTGGATGCGACTAGGCGATTCTGTGTGCAGGAGAAGGAGGCGACTGCTGAGAAGTGAGCGCAGGGATGGAACCTTGTGAGCTGCAGAGGGTTGTTTTTGCTTTGGGCGCAGGTCGTCGCGGAACAGGCGATGCGACCGAGCGGATCCGTGTGCCGAGTACAAGTAGAGGCGAAGGAAGTGATGATGGCGGTGATGGTGGATGGCTGAGTGGGCGCAGGGGTGGAATCACGTGCGCTGATAGGATTTTGCGGATGCTGATGATTGCTGATATTTTTTAGGCTGGTGATGATGGAGTGGGCGCAGGGACAAGCCACGTGCGCTGATGGAAGTTCCGGAGTGGGCGCGGGCCGTCGCGACTCGAGCGATGCGACCGAGCGGATCCTTGTGCCGAGCTGAGAACGATTTGCGAGAGCGGAGGAAGCGATTGATGGATGAGTGGGCGCAGGGGCGAACCACGTGCGCTGCGAAATTACGGCGTGGGCGCAGGTCGTCGCGGAGAGGGCGATGCGACCGGGCGAATCCTGGTGCCGGGCTGGTGATGGAAACTGAAGAATCGATTGATAGAGGAGTGGGCGCATGGGCAAAACCACGTGCGCTGCGAAGTTATGGCGTGGGCGCAGACCGTCGCGGAAAGGGCGATGCGGCCGGGCGGATCCTTGTGCCGAGATGGAAGCGATTTCTGAAGCGGAGGAAGCAATTGATTTGATGAGTGGGCGTGGGGGCGAAACCACGTGCGCGGTAAAGCGATGCTGATGATGCTGATGCTGATGATGAATGACAGTGCGGAGGATGCTGGTGATGAGGAAGAGGCGATGTAGAGGCGACTCGGATGAAGCTGATGGCGAAGAGGCGGAGATGAGGCTAAGGAACTGAGGCGAGGAGAAGGAGGGCAGATGGATGCTGATGAGGAAGAAGGCCAGAAGCTGATGATGATGGTGAAGATGGAAGGCAGAGGGCGACGCCAGCGGAGAAAGCGGATATGAGACGCGATGTGGCAAGTGGAGTTGATGCGGTAGAGAGGCGGAGCGACACAACTGATCTTCTTCAGCCTTCAGGAGAGTGATGGCTTGTTCCCCAGTTGGCTTGGAAGTGGGAGCAGGAAGACTGGTGGTGTCCGATATCCTTTCAGCCGAAGAGATTATTTGCGGTAGAGGAAGTCAGGCAGCGGGCAGTGATTGAGCTGCTGGTGCCAGGAGAGTGACGGCTTGTTCCCTTGTTGGCTCGGAAATGGGAGCAGGAAGACTGGTGGTGTCCGATATCCTGACAGCAGCAGTTTTGGCTACAGCTGCATCTGCATTGTGATTAGACACTCTAACCAAGGCTGACTCGTGTTATGATCAATAGAAGTAAGAGTCACTTGGATACATTTGTGGTCATGGTCAGTGGCACATGCCAACTTTGTCAAGGCATTGCGCACAATAGCCACACCGGGCCACCAGTATTCTACCTTGTTTGAACCTGCAATATCATTCCAATTACATCTGCACTCTGATTGGACAGTCTGACTTTGGCTGACTCGTGTTATGATTCATAGCCGTTTAAGGTACTTGGTAAACTTTGTGGTCATGTTCAGTGGCACATGCCAACTTTGTCCAGGCATTGCGCACAATAGTCGTACCAAGCCACCAGTTTTTTACCTTGTTTATACCTGTAAGGTCATGCCTAGTACATCTGAACTGTGATTGGGCACTCTGACCGTGGCTGACTCGTGTTACGATTCGTAGAAGTTAAAATCACTTGGTAAACTTTGTGATCATGGTCAGTGGCACATGCCACATTTGTCAAGGAATGGCGCACAATAGACGCACCGAGCCACCAGTATTCTACCATGTTTATACCTGTAAGGTCATGTCCAGTATATTTGCACTGTGATTGGACACTCTGTCCGTGGCTGACTCGTGTTATTATTCATAGCCATTTAAGGGACTTGGTAAACTTTGTGGTCATGGTCAGTGGAACATGCCAACTTTGTCAAGTTATTGCGCACAATAGCCACACCGAGCCACCAGTATTGTACCTTTTTTGTACCTACAAGATCATGCCGTCTAAGGTCACTTGGTAAACATTGTGGTCATGGTCAGTGGCACATGCCAACGTTGTCAAGGCATTGCGCACAAAAGCTACTCCGAGCTACCAGTATTCTACCTTGTTCATACCTGCAATGTCTTGCATATTAGATGTGCACTGTGATTGAACACTCTGACTGTAGCTGACTCGTGTTATGATCAATAGAAGTAAAAGTCACTTGGATACATTTGTGGTCATGGTCAGTGGCACAAGCCAACTTTGTCAAGGAATTGCGCACAATAGCCTCACCAAGCAACCAGTATTCTACCTTGTTTGTACCTGCAAGGTCATGCCTGATACATCTGCACTGTGACAGGGCACTCTGACCGTGGCTGACTCGTGTTATGATTCGTATAAGTTGAAGTCACTTGGTGAACTTAATGGTCATTGTAAGTGGCACATGCCAACTTTGTCAAGGCATTCCGCACAATAGCCGTGCCAAGCAACCAGTATTGTACGTTGTTTGCACCTGCAAGATCATGCCTAGTACATCTGCACTGTGATTATACACTCTGACCGTGGCTGACTCGGGTTATGATCAATAAAAGTAAAAGTCAATTCGATACATTCGTGGTCATGGTCAGTGGCAAATGCCAACTTTGTCAAGGCATTACGTACAATAGCCACACCGATCCACCAGTATTATACCTTTTTTGTACGTGCAAGGTCATGTCCAGTATATCTGCACTGTGATTGGACACTCTGACCATGGCTGACTTTTGTTATGATTCACAGCCGTTTAAGGTACTTGGTAAACATTCTGGTCATGGTCAGTGGCACATGCCAACTTTGTCAAGGCATTGCGCACATTAGCCCTGCCAAGACACTGGTTTTTTACCCTGTTTATTCCTGCAAGGTCATGCATATTAGTTATGCGCTGTGATTGGGCACTCTGACTGTGGCTGACTCGTGTTACGGTTCGTAGAAGTTAAAGTCACTTGGTAAACTTTGTGGTCATGGTCAGTGGCAAATGCCACCTTTGTGAAGGCATTGCGCACAATAGCCACACCAAGCCACCACTATTGTACCTTGTTTGCACCTGCAAGATCATAACTAGTACATCTGCACTTACATTGGACATTGACCATGGCTGACTCATGTTATGATCAATAGGAGGAAAAGTCACTTGGATACATTTGTGGTCATGGTCAGTGGCACATGCCAAGTTTGTCAAGGCATTGCGCACAATAGCAACACCGAGCAACCAGTATTCTACCTTGTTTATACCTACAAGATCATACCTACTATATCTGCACTTTGATTGGACACTCTGACCGTGGCTGACTCGTGTTATGATTCATAGCCGTTTATGGTACTTGGTAAACTTTGTGATCATGGTCAGTGGCACATGCCAACTTTGTCAAGGCATTGTGTACAATAGCCACACCGAGCTACCAGTATTGTACCTTGTTTACACCTGCAAGATCATGCGTAGTTTATGTGCACTGTGACTGGACACTCTGGCCGTGGCTGACTCGTGTTATGATCAATAGAAGTAAATGTCACTTGGATTCATTTGTAATCATGGTCACTGGCACATACCAACTTTGTCAAGGCATTGCGCACAATAGCCACACCGAGCCACCAGTATTCTACCTTGTTTGTACCTACAAGGTCATGTCTAGTATATCTGAACTGTGATTGGACACTCTGATCGTGGCTGACTCGTGTTATGATCAATAGAAGT
>SZWC01003489.1:34315-68104 GCA_023375785.1 Penium margaritaceum
GAAGATATCACCCTCAGGATCACGGTTCCACACTGAGCAGTTCCTAGGCAATCACTTGCTAGCAACTGTGTCCACTTAACACTTGGTCACTTTCGCGCGAGGTGCTAGTCAAAGACTAACTCCTGGGGCTTAGACCAACCAGTGTCTTCTTTATACTGTTCCTTAGTTGGACAACTCTGTGAGGAGCATCTAAGGCCAGATTGTGTAATTAGAATGAGGAATGAGCCTGGTACATATAGTCCTAGGCCTGGCTTCTAAGGTGTGTGGGCAGTGACACTTTTGGGGTGGTCACTCCAAACCACCTCACCAGTCCGCCAATTGGCGCATCCACTGACCGCCAAGTGGCGCACTCTCCTCATGCATGGAGAAATGTCTAAGAAACTTCCCCTGTGCTAGAAGGTCAAAAAACCTCCTGCGCACATCAAGGCTCGATCGCAGGACCTGTTGTCCCTAAGTCCAACATGCTATCCGTTGCGCTACACTTCTGGTGTCTCGCTTGGACTTGCACCACGAACAAGGTTTGGGGGACTTACTCCAAGGGAGCAGTGCATGCCCAACCTGTCCGTCAACCCATAGCAGTGGCCATGGGGCATAGAAGAACAACAAAGTTGGCATGTGCCACTGACCACGACCACAAAGTTTACCAAGTACCTTAAACAGCTATGAATCTTAATACGCGTCAGCCACGGTCAGAGTGTCCAATCACAGTGCAGATCTACTGGGCATGACCTTACAGGTACAAACAAGGTAGAATACTGGTAGATCAGTGTGGATATTGTGCGCAATGCCTGGGCAAAGTTGGCATGTGCCACTGACCATGACCACAAAGGTTACCAATTGACTTTAACATCTACGAATCGTAACACGAGTCAGCCACGCTCTGAGTGCCCAATCACAGTTCAGATGTAATAGGCATGACCTTGCAGGTAGAAACAAGGTAAAAACCGGTGGCCTTGCAGGGCTATTGTGCGCAGTGCCCCGACAAAGTTGGCATGTGCCACTCACCATGACCACAAAGTTTACCAAGTATCTTAAACAGCTATGAATCATAACACAAGTCAGCCACGGTCAGAGTGTCCAATCACAGTGCAGATGTACTTGGCATGACATTGCAGGTATAAACAAGGTAGAATACTGGTGGCTTGGTGTGGCTATTGTGCGCAATGCCTTGACGCAGTTGGCATGTGCCATTGATCATGACCACAAAGTTAACCAAATGACTTTAACTTCTACGAATCGTAACACGAGTCAGCCACGGTCAGAGTGCCCAATCACAGTGAACATGTAATATGCATGACCTTGCAGGTATATACAAGGTAAATAACCGGTGGCTTGCCACGGGTATTGTGCGCAATACCTTAACAAAGTTGGCATGTGCCACTGACCATGACCACAAAGTTTACCAAGTACCTTAAACGGCTATGAATCATAACACGAGTCAGCCACGTTCAGAGTGTCCAATCACACTGCAGATATACTAGGCATGACCTTACAGGTATAAATAAGGTAGAATACTGGTGGCTCATTGTGGCTATTGTGCGCAATACCTTGAGAACGTTGGCATTTGCCACTGACCACGACCACAAAGTTTACCAATTGACTTAAAACGGCTATGAATCATAACACGAGTCAGCCACAGTCATAGTGTCCGATCACAGTGCAGATGTACTGGGCATGACTTAACAAGTATGAAAAAGGTAGAATAGTGGTAACTCGGTGTGGCTATTGTGTGCAATGCCTTGACAAAGTTGGCATGTGCCACTGACCATGACCACAAATGTATCCAAGTGACCTTTACTTCTATTGATCATAACACGAGTCAACCACGGCCAGAGTGTCCAATCACAGTACCGATGTAATAGGCATGATATTGCAGGTGCACACAACGTAGAATACTGCTGGCTCGGTGTGGCTATTGTGCGCAATACCTTGATAAAGTTGGCATATGCCACTGACCATGACCACAAAGTTTACCAAGTACCTTAAACGGCTATGAATCGTAACAGGAGTCAGACACGGTCAGACTGTCCAATCACAGTGGAGATATAATGGGCATGACCTTGCATGTACAAACAAGGTAGAATACTGATGGCTCGGTGTGGCTATTGTGCGCATTGTCTTGACAAAGGTGGCATGTACCACTGACCATGACCACAAATGTATCCAAGTGACGTTTACTTCTATTGATCATAACACGAGTCAGCCACAGTCAGAGTGTCCAATCACAGTACAGATGTACTAGGCATGATCTTGCTGGTGCAAATAAGGTAGAATGCTGGTGGCTCGGTGTGGCTATTGTGCGCAATGCCTTCACAAAGTTGGCATGTGCCACTAACCATGTCCACAAAGTTTAGCGAGTGACTTTAACTTCTACAAATCATAACACGGGTCACCCACGGTCAGAGTACCCAATCACAGTCCACATCTAATATGCATGACCTTGCAGGTATAAACAGGGTAAAAATCGGTCGCTTGACACGGCTATTGTGCGCAATTTCTTGACAAGGTTGGCATGTGCCACTGACCATGACCACAAAGTTTACCAAGTACATTAAACGGCTATGAATCATAACACGAGTCAGCCACGGTCAGAGTGTGTAATCACAGTGCAGATATATTGGGCATGACCTTGCATGTACAAACAAGGTAGAATACTGGTGGCTTGGTGTGTCTATTGTGCATGATGCCTTGTTAAAGTTGGTATGTGCCACTGACGATGACCACAAATGTATCAAAGTGACTTTTACTTCTATTGATCATAACCCGAGTCAGCCACAGTCAGAGTGTCCAATCACAGTGCAGATGTACTAGGTATGGTCTTGTAGGTACAAACAAGGTAGAATACTGGTCGCTCTGTGTGGCTATTGTGCGCAATGCCTTCACAAAGCTGGCATGTGCCACTGACCATGACCACAAATGTATTCAAGTGACTTTTACTTCTATTGATCATAACACAAGTCAGCCACGGTCAGAGTGTGCAATAAGAGTGCACATTTACCAGGCATGATCTTGCAGGTGCAAACAAGGTACAATACTGGTGGCTCGGTGTGGCTATTGTGCGCAATGCCTTGACAAAGTTGGCATGTCCCACTGAACATGACCACAAAGTTCACCAATTGACTTTAACTTATACAAATTGAAACACGAGTCAGCCACAGTCATAGTGCCCAATCATAGTTCAGATGTACTAAGCATGACCTTGCAGGTATAAACAAGGTAAAGAACCTGTGACTTGGCACGACTATTGTGCGGAATGCCTTGATAAAGTTGGCATGTGCCATTGACCATGACCACAAAGTTTACCAAGTACCTTAAACGGCTATGAATCATAACATGAGTCAGCCACGGTCAGTGTGTCCAATCACAGTGCAGATATACTGGGCATGACCTTGCAGATATAAACAAGGTAGAATACGGGTGGCTCGGTGTAACTACTGTGGGCAATGCCTTGACAAAGTTGGCATGTGCCACTGACCATGACCACAAAGTTTACCAAGTACCTTAAATGACTATGAATAATAACATGAGTCAGCCACGGTTAGAGTGTCTAATCACAGTGCAAATATACTGGGCATGACCATACAGGTATACACAAGGTAGAATACCGGTGGCTTGGTGTGTCTATTGTGTGCAATGCCTTGACAAAGTTGGCATGTGCCACTGACCATGACCACAAAGTTTACCAAGTACCTTACATGACTATGAATCATAACACGAGTCAGCCATGGTCAGAGTGTCCAGTCACAGTGCAGATATATTGGGCATGCCCTTGCAGGTATAAACAAGGTAGAATACTGGTGGCTCGGTGTGGCTATTGTGCGCAGTGCCTTGACAAAGTTGGCATGTGCCACTGACCATGACCACACATGTATCCAAGTGACTTTTACTTCTATTGATCATAAAACGAGTCAGCCACGGTCAGAGTGTCCAATCAAAGGGCAGATGTACTAGGCATGACCTTGCAGGTATAAACAAGGTAGAATACTGGTGGCCCGGTGTGGCTATTGTGCGCACTGCCTTGACAAAGGTGGCATGTGCCACCGACCATGACGACAAAGTTTACCAAGTGACTTTAACGTCTATGAATCAAAACACGAGTCTGCAACAGTGAGAGTATCCAATCACAGTGTAGATATACTGGGCATGATCTCGCAGGTACAAACAATGTAGAATACTGGTGGCTCGGTGTGGCTATTGTGCGCAATGCCTTGACAACGTTGGCAGGTGCCACTGACCATGACCACAAATGTATCCAAGTGACTTTTACTTCTATTGATCATAACACGAGTCAGCCACAGTCAGAGTGTCCAATCATAGTGCAGATGTTCTAGGCATGATCTTGCAGGTATAAACAAGGTATAATACTGGTGGCTCGGTGTGGCTATTGTGCGCAATTCCTTGACAAAGTTGGCATGTGCCACTGACCATGACCACAAATGTATCCAAGTGACATTTACCTCTATTGATCATAACACGAATCAGCCACGGTCAGGGTGTCTAATCACAGTGCAGATGTACTAGGCATGATCTTGCAGGTATGAATAAGGTAGAATACTGGTGGCTCGGTGTGGCTATTGTGCGCAATACCTTGACGGAGTTGCCATGTGCCACTGACCAAGACCACAAAGTTAACCAAGTGACTTTAACTTCTACGAATCGTAACACGAGTCAGCCACGGTCAGAGTGCCCAATCACAGCGTACATCTAATATGCATGACCTTGCAGGTATAAACAAGGTAAAAAACTGGTGACTTGGCACGGCTTTTGTGCGCAATACCTTAACAAAGTTGGCATGTGCCACTGACCATGACCAGAACGTTTACCAAGTACCTTGAACGGCTATGAATCATAACACAAGTCAGCCACAATCAGAGTGTCCAATCACAGTGTAGATATCCTGGGCATGACCTTACATGTATAAACAAGGTAGAATACTGGGGGCTCGTTGTGGTTATTGTGCGCAATACCTTGAAAAAGTTAGCATTTGCCACTGACCATGACCACAAAGTTTACCAAGTGACTTAAAACGGCTATGAATCATAACACGAGTCAGCAACGGTCAGAGTGTCCAGTCACAGTGTAGATATACTGGGCATGACCTTACAGGTATAAACAATGTAGAATACTGGTAACTCGGTGTGGCTATTGTGCGCAATGCCTTGACAAAGTTGGCATGTGCCACTGACCATGACCACAAATGTATCCAAGTGACCTTTACTTCTATTGATCATAACACGAGTCAGCCACGGTCAGAGTGTCCAATCACAATGCCGATGTAATAGGCATGGCCTTGCAGGTATAAACAAGGTAGAATACTGGTGGGCCGGTGTGGCTATTGTGCGCAATGCCTTGACAAAGGTGGCATGTGCAACCGACCATGACCACAAAGTTTACCAAGTGACGTTAACGTCTACGAATCAAAACACGAGTCTGCCACAGTCAGAGTATCCAATCACATTGTAGATATACTGTGCATGGTCTCGCAGGTACAAACAACGTAGAATACTGGTGGCTCGGTGTGGCTATTGTGCGCAATGCCTTGACAACGTTGGCAGGTGCCACTGACCACGACCACAAATGTATCCAAGTGACTTTAACTTCTATTGATCATAACACGAGTCAGCCACGGTCAGAGTGTCCAATCACAGTGCAGATGTTCTAGGCATGATCTTGCAGGTATAAACAAGGTAGAATTGTGGTGGCTCGGTGTGGCTATTGTGCGCAGTTCCTTGACAAAGTTGGCATGTGCCACTGACCATGACCACAAATGTATCCAAGTGACGTTTACTTCTATTGATCATAACACGAATCAGCCTAGGTCAGGGTGTCTTATCACAGTGCAGATGTACTAGACATGATCTTGCAGGTATAAATAAGGTATAATACTGGTGGCTCGGTGTGGCTATTGTGCGCAATACCTTGACGGAGTTGCCATGTGCCACTGACCATGACCACAAAGTTAACCAATTGACTTTAACTTCTACGAATCGTGACACGAGTCAGCCACGGTCAGAGTGCCCAATCACAGCGTACATCTAATATGCATGACGTTGCAGGTATAAACAAGGTAAAAAACTGGTGACTTGGCACGGCTTTTGTGCGCAATACCTTAACAAAGTTGGCATGTGCCACTGACCATGACCACCAAGTTTACCAAGTACCTTAAACGGCTATGAATCATAACACGAGTCAGCCACGATCAGAGTGTCCAATCACAGTGTAGATATACTGGGCATGACATTCCAGGTATAAACAAGGTAGAATACTGGTGGTTTGTTGTGGTTATTGTGCGCAATACCTTGAACAAGTTGGCATTTTCCACTGACCATGACCACAAAGTTTACCAAGTGACTTAAAACGGCTATGAATCATAACACGAGTCAGCCACGGTCAGAGTGTCCAACCACAGTGCAGATATACTGGACATGATCTTACAGGTATAAACAAGGTAGAATACTGGTGGCTTGGTGTGGCTATTGTGCGCAATGCCTTGACAAAGTTGGCATGTGCCATTGACCATGACCACAAATGTATCCAAGTGACTTTTACTTCTATTGATCATAACACAAGTCAGCTGCGGTCAGAGTGTCCAATCATAGTGCAGATGTTATAGGCATGATCTTGCAAGTATAAACAAGGTATAGGACTGGTGGCTCGGTGTGGCTATTGTGCGCAATTCCTTGACGAAGTTGGCATGTGCCACTGACCATGACCACAAATGTATCCAAGTGACTTTTACTTCTATTGATCATATCACGAGTCAGCTACGGTCAGAGTGCCCAATCACAGTGCAGATGTACTAGGCATGATCTTGCAGGTGCAAACAAGGTAGAATACTGGTGGCTCGAAGTGTCTATTGTGCGCAATGCCTTGACAAAGCTGGCATGTGCCACTGACCATGACGACAAATGTATCCAAGTGACTTTTACTTCTATTCATCAGAACACGAGTCAGCCACGGTCAGAGTGTCCAATCACAGTGCAGATGTAATAAACATGATCTTTCAATTATAAACAAGGTAGAATACTGTTAGCTTGGGGTGGCTATTGTGTGCAATGCCTTGACAAAGTTGGCATGTGCCACTGACTATGACCACAAAGTTTACCAAGTACCTTAAACGGCTATGGATCATAACACGAGTCAGCCACGGTCTGAGTGTCAAATCACAGTGCAGATATACTAGGCATGTCCTTGCAGGTATAAACAAGGTAGAATACTGGTGGCTTAGTTTGGCTATTGTGCGCAATGCCTTGACAAAGCTGGCATGTGCCACTGACCATGACGACAAATGTATCCAAGTGACTTTTACTTCTATGAATCATAACACGCCACAGTCAGAGTGTCCAATCACAGTGCAGATGTACTAGGCATGATCGTGCGGGTGCAAACAAGGTAGAATACTGGTGGCTTAGTTTGGCTATTGTGCGCAATGCCTTGACAAAGCTGGCATGTGCCACTGACCATGACGACAAATGTATCCAAGTGACTTTTACTTCTATGAATCATAACACGCCACAGTCAGAGTGTCCAATCACAGTGCAGATGTACTAGGCATGATCGTGCGGGTGCAAACAAGGTAGAATACTGGTGGCTTAGTTTGGCTATTGTGCGCAATGCCTTGACAAAGCTGGCATGTGCCACTGACCATGACGACAAATGTATCCAAGTGACTTTTACTTCTATGAATCATAACACGCCACAGTCAGAGTGTCCAATCACAGTGCAGATGTACTAGGCATGATCGTGCGGGTGCAAACAAGGTAGAATACTGGTGGCTTAGTTTGGCTATTGTGCGCAATGCCTTGACAAAGCTGGCATGTGCCACTGACCATGACGACAAATGTATCCAAGTGACTTTTACTTCTATGAATCATAACACGCCACAGTCAGAGTGTCCAATCACAGTGCAGATGTACTAGGCATGATCGTGCGGGTGCAAACAAGGTAGAATACTGGTGGCTTAGTTTGGCTATTGTGCGCAATGCCTTGACAAAGCTGGCATGTGCCACTGACCATGACGACAAATGTATCCAAGTGACTTTTACTTCTATGAATCATAACACGCCACAGTCAGAGTGTCCAATCACAGTGCAGATGTACTAGGCATGATCGTGCGGGTGCAAACAAGGTAGAATACTGGTGGCTTAGTTTGGCTATTGTGCGCAATGCCTTGACAAAGCTGGCATGTGCCACTGACCATGACCACAAAGTTTACCAAGTACCTTAAACGGCTATGGATCATAACACGAGTCAGCCACGGTCTGAGTGTCAAATCACAGTGCAGATATACTGGGAATGACCTTGCAGATATCAACAAGGTAGAATACTGTTGGCTCGGTGTGGCTATTGTGCGTAATGCCTTGACAAAGTTGGCATGTGCCACTGACCATGACCACAAAGTTTACCAAGTGACTTTAACGTCTACGAATCGGAACACGAGTCAGCTACGGTCAAAGTGTCCAATTACAGTTCACATGTACTAGGCATGACCTTGCAGGTATAAACAAGGTTAAAAACCATTGCCTTGGCATGCCTATTGTGCACAATGCATTGACAAAGTTGGCATGTGCCACTGACTATGACCACAAAGTTTACCAAGTACCTTAAACAGCTATGAATCATAACATGAGTCAGCCATGGTCAGAGTGCCCAATCACAGTGCAGATATACTAGGCATGTCCTTGCAGGTATAAACAAGGTAGAATACTGGTGGCTCGGTATGGCTATTGTATGCAATGCCTTGACAAAGTTGGCATGTGCCACTGACCATGACCACAAATATATCCAAGTGACTTTTACTTCTATTGATCATAACGAGTGTCAGCCACAGTCAGAGTGTCCAATCACAGTGCAGATGTACTAGGCATGATTGTGGATGTACAATCAAGGTACAATACTGGTGGCTCACTGTGGCTATTGTGCGCAATGCCTTGATAAAGTTGGCATGTGCCACTGACCATGACCACAAAGTTTACCAAGTGACATTAACTTCTACGATCGTAACACGAGTCAGCCACGGTCAGAGTTCCCAATCACAGTGTAGATGTGCTAGGCATGCTCTTGTAGGTGCAAAAAGGGTAGAATACTGGTGGCTCGGTGTGGCTATTGTGTGCAATGCATTGACGAAGTTGGCATGTGCCACTGAACATGACCACAAAGTTTACCAAGTGACTTTAACTTCTACAACTCGTAACACAAGTCAGCCACAGTCAGAGTGCACACTCACAGTTCAGATGTACTAAGCATGACCTTGAAGGTATAAACAAGGTATATAACCGGTGGTTTGGCACGGCTATTATGCGCAATGACTTGATAAAGTTGGCATGTGCCCCTGACCATGACCACAAAGTTTACCAAGTGACTTTAACTTCTAGGAATTGTAACACGATTCAGCCACAGTCAGAGTATCCAATCACATTGCAGATATACTAGGCATGATCTTGCAGGTACAAACAAGGTAGAATACTGGTGGCTCGGTGTGGCTATTGTGCGCAATGCCTTGACAAAGTTGGCATGTGCCACTGACCATGACCCAAATGTATCCGATCGACTTTTACTTCTATTGATCATAACACGAGTCAGCCACGGTCAGAGTGTCTAATCACATTGCAGATGTTCTAGGCATGATCTTGCAGGTATAAACAAGATAGAATACTGGTGGCTTGGTGTGTCTATTGTGCGCAATTCCTTGACAAAGTTGGCATGTGCCACTGACCGTGACCACAAATGTATCCAAGTGACTTTTACTTCTATGAATCATAACACGAGTCAGCCACGGTCAGAGTGTCTAATCACAGTGCAGATGTACTAGGCATGATCTTGCAGGTGCAAACAAGGTAGAATACTGGTGGCTCGGTGTGGCTATTGTACGCAATGCCTTGACAAAGTTGGCATGTGCCACTGACCGTGACCACAAATGTATCCAAGTGACTTTTACTTCTATGAATCATAACACGAGTCAGCCACGGTCAGAGTGTCTAATCACAGTGCAGATGTACTAGGCATGATCTTGCAGGTGCAAACAAGGTAGAATACTGGTGGCTCGGTGTGGCTATTGTACGCAATGCCTTGACAAAGTTGGCATGTGCCACTGACCATGACCACAAAGTTTACCAAGTAACTTAAACGGCTATGAATCATAACACGAGTCAGCCGCGGTTAGAGTATCCAATCACAGTGCAGATATACTGGGCATGACCTTGCAGGTATAAACAAGTTAGAATACTTGTGGCTCGTTGTGGCTATTATGTACAATGCA
Organism: Penium margaritaceum; assembly: GCA_023375785.1. NCBI lineage: Eukaryota > Viridiplantae > Streptophyta > Zygnematophyceae > Desmidiales > Peniaceae > Penium > Penium margaritaceum. The sequence goes on from SZWC01003489.1 coordinate 44,574, forward strand.
TTGAGAAAGTTGGCATGTGCCACTGACCATGACCACAAATGTATCCAAGTGAATTTTACTTCTATGAATCATAACATGAGTCAGCCACAGTCAGAGTGTCCAATCATAGTTCAGATGTACTAGGCATGACCTTGCAGGTATACACAAGATAGAATACTGATCGCTTGGCATGGCTATTGTACGCAATGTCTTGACAAAGTTGGCATGTACCACTGACCATAACTACAAAGTTTACCAAGTACCTTAAACGGCTATGAATCATAACACGAGTCAGCCACGGTTAGAGTGTCCAATTACAACGCACACCTAATATGCATGTTCTTGCACGTATAAACAAGGTAAAAAACCGGTGGCTTGGCATGGCTATTGTGCGCAATGCCTTGACAAAGTTGGCATGTGCCACTGACCGTGACCACAACGTTTACCAAGTACCTTAAACGGCTATGAATCATAACACAAGTCAGCCACGGTCAGAGTGTCCAATCACAGTGCAGATGTACTAGGCATGATCTTGCAGGTTCAAACAAGGTAGAATACTGGTAGATCGGTGTGGCTATTGTGCGCAATGTCTTGACAAAGTTGGCATGTGCCACTAACCATGACCACAAAGTTAACCAAGGGACTTTAAACGGCTATGAGTCATAACACGAGTCCGCCACAGTCAGAGTGTCCAATCACAGTGCAGATATACTGGGCACAACCTTGCAGGTATAAACAAGATAGAATTCTGGGGGCTCGGTGTGGCTATTGTGTGCAATGCCTTGACAATGTTGGCATGTGCCACTGACCATGACCATAAATGTATCCTATTGACCTTTACTTCTATTGATCATAACACGAGTCAGCCACGGTCAAAGTGTCAAATCACAGCACAGATATACTGAGCATGACCTTGCAAGTACAAACAAGGTAGAATACTGGTGGCTCGGTGTGGCTGTTGTGCGCAATGCTTTGACAAAAAAAGCATGTGCCAATGATCATGACCACAAATGTATCCAAGTGACGTTTACTTCTATTGATCATAACAGGAGTCAGCCATGGTCAGAGTGTCCAATCACAGAGCAGATGTACTAGTCATGATCTTACAGGTGCAAACGGGGTAGAATACTGGTGGCTCGGTGTGGCTATTGTGCGCAATGCCTTGACGATTTTTGCATGTGCCTCTGACCATGACCACAAAGTTTACCAAGTGACTTTAACTTCTAGGAATCATGACACAAGTCAGCCACGGTCAGAGTACCCAATCACAGTGCACATCATATATCCTGACCTTGCAGGTATAACCTGGGTAAAAACCCGGTGGCTTGGCACGGCTATTGTGCGCAATGCCTTGACAAAGTTGGCATGTGCCACTGACCATGACCACAAAGTTTACCAAGTACATTAAACGGCTATGAATCATAACACAAGTCAGCCACTGTCAGAGTGTCCAATCACAATGTAGGTATACTGGGCATGTCCTTGCAGGTATAAACAATGTAGAATACTGGTGGCTCGATGTGGCTATTGTGCGTAATGCCTTGACAAAGTTGGCATGTGCCACTAACCATGACCACAAAGTTTACCAAACACCTTAAACGGCTATGGATCATAACACGAGTCAGCCACGGCCAGAGTGTCCAATCACAGTGCAGATATTTTGAGCATGACCTTGCAGGTATAAACAAGGTAGAATACTGGTGGCTTGGTATAACTACTGTGGGCAATGCCTTGACAACGTTGGCATGTGCCACTCACCATGACCACAAAGTTTACCAAGTACCTTAAACGACTATGAATCATAACAAGAGTCAGCCAAGATCAGAGTTTCTAATCACAGTGCAGATATACCGGGCATGACCATATAGGTATAAACAAGGTAGAATACTGGTGGCTCGGTGTGGCTATTGTGTGCAATGCCTTGACAACGTTGGCATGAGCCACTGACCATGACCACAAATGTATCCAAGTGACTTTTACTTCTATTGATCATAACACAAGTCAGCCACGGTCAGAGTGTCTTATCACGGTGCAGATGTACTAGGCATGACCTTGCAAGGATAAATAAGGTAGAATACTCTGACCGTGTCTGACTCGTGTTATGATTCATAGCTGTTTAAGGTACTTGGTAAACTTTGTGGTCATGGTCAGTGGCCTTGTCAACTTTTTCAAGGCATTACGCAAAATAGCCGTGCCAAGCCACCGGTTTTTTACCTTGTTCATACCTGTGAGGTCATGCCTAGTACATCTGAACTGTGATTGGGTACCCTGACTGTGGCTTACTCGTGTTACTATTCGTAGAAGTTAAAGTCACTTGGTAAACTTTGTGGTCATGGTCAGTGGCACATGCCAACTTTGTCAAGGCATTGCGCACAATAGCCACACCGAGCCACCAGTATTCTACCGTGTTTGTACCTATAAGATCATGCCTTGTACATCTGAACTGTGATTGGACACTCTGACCGTGGCTGACTCGTGTTATGATTTATAGCTGTTTAAGGTACTTGGTAAACTTTGTGGTCATGGTCAGTGGCACATACCAACGTTTTCAAGGCATTGCGCACAATACCCGTGCAAAGCCACAAGTATTCTATCTTGTTTGTACCTGTAAGATTCTGCCTAGTACATCTGCACTATGATTGGACACTCTGACCGTGGCTGACTCGTGTTATGATCAATATAAGTTAAAGTCACTTGGATACATTTGTGGTCATGGTCAGTGGCACATGCCAACGTTTTCAAGGCATTGCGCACAATAGCCACACCGAGCCACCAGTATTCTACCTTGTCTATATCTACAAGGTCATGCCTAGTATATCTGCACTGTGATTGGACACTCTGACCGTGGCTGACTCGTGTTATGATTCAGAGCCGTTTAATGTACTTGGTAAACTTTGTGGTCATGGTCAGTGGCACATGCCAACTTTGTCAAGGTATTGCGCACTATAGCCGTGTCAAGCCACCGGTTTTCTTACCCTGTTTATACCTGCAAGGTCATGCATATTAGATGTGTACTGTGATTGGGTACTCTGACCGTGGCTGACTCGTGTTATGATTTGTAGAAGTTAAAGTCACCTGGTAAACTTTGTGGTCATGGTCAAAGGCACATGCAAACTTTGTCAAGGCATTACGCACAATCGCCACACCGAGCCACCAGTATTCTACCTTGTTTGTACCTGCAAGATCATGCCTAGTACATCTGCACTGTGATTGGACAATCTGACCGTGGCTGACTCGTGTTATGATTCATAGCCGTTTAAGGTACTTGGTAAACTTTATGGTCATGGTCAGTGGCACATGCCAACTTTTTCAAGGCATTGCGCACAATAGCCGTGCCAAGCCACCAGTATTCTACCTTGTTTGTACATCCACGATCATGCCTAGTACATCTGCACTGTGATTGGATACTCTGACTGTGGTTGACTTGTGTTATGATCAATAGAAGTAAAAGTCACTTGGATACATTTGTGGACATGGTTAGTGGCACATGCCAACTTTGTCAAGGCATTGCACACAATAGCCACACCAAGCCACTAGTATTCTACCTTCTTTATACCTGTAAAGGTCATGCCCAGTATATCTGNCTGCACTGTGATTAGAAACTCTGACCGTGAGTGACTCGTGTTATGATTCATAGCCGTTTAAGGTACTTGGTAAACTTTGTGGTCATGGTCAGTGGCACATGCCAACTTTGTCAAGGCATTGCGCACAATAGTTACACCGAGCCACCAGTATTCTACCATGTTTATACATGCAAGGTCATGTCCAATATGTCTGCACTGTGATTGGACACTCTGACCGTGGCTGACTCGTGTTATGATTCATAGCCGTTTAAGGTACTTGGTAAACTGTGTGGCCATGGTCAGTGGCTCATGCCAGTTTTTTCAAGGCATTGCGCACAATAGCCGTGCTAAGCCACCGGTTTTTTACCTTGTTTATACCTGTAAGGTCATGCCTAGTACATCAGAACTGTGATTGGGCACTCTGACTGTGGCTGACTCGTCTTACGATTTACAGAAGTTAAAGTCATTTGGTAAACTTTGTGGTCATGGTCAGTGGCACATGCCAACATTGTGAAGGCATTGCGCACAATAGCCACACAGAGCCACCAGTATTCTACCTTGTTTGTAACTGTAAGATCATGCCTAGTACATCTGCACTGTGACTGGACACTCAGACCGTGGCTGACTCGTGTTACGATTCGTGGGAGTTAAAGTCACTTGGTAAACTTTGTGGTCATGGTCAGTGGCACATGCCAACTTTATCAGGGCATTGCGCAAAATAGCCACACCGAGCCTCCAGTATTGTACCTTGTTTGTACCTGCAAGATCATGCTTAGCAAGTCTATACTGTGATTGGGCACTCTGACCGTGGCTGACTCGTGTTATAATCAAAAGAAGTAAAAGTCACTTGGATACATTTGTGGTCATGGTCAGTGGCACATACCAACTTTGTCAAGGCATTGCACACCATAGCCACACCGAGCCACCAGTATTCTACCTTGTTTGAACCTGAAAGATCATGCCTAGTACATCTGCAATGTGATTGGACACTCTGACCGTGGCTGACTTGTGTTATGATCAATAGACGTAAAAGTCACTTGGATGTATTTGTGGTCATGGCCAGTGGCACATGCCAACTTTGTCAAGGTATTGCGTACAATAGCCACACCGAGCCACCAGTATTCTACCTTGTTTATACTTGCAAGGTCATGCCCACTATATCTGCACTGTGATTGTACACTCTGACCGTGGCTGACTCGTGTTATGATTTATAGCCGTTTAATGTACTTGGTAAATTTTGTGGTCATGGTCAGTGGCACATGCCAACTTTGTCAAGGCATTGCGCACAATAGTCGTACCAAGGCACCGGTTTTTTACCCTGTTCATACATGCAAGGTCATGCATATTAGATGTGCACTGTGATTGGGTACTCTGACCGTGGCTGACTTGTGTTGTGATTCGTAGAAGTTAAAGTCACTTGGTAAACTTTGTGGTCATGGTCAGANTCATCAAGGCATTGCGCACAGTAGCCACACCGAGCCACCGGTATTCTACCTTGTTTGTACCTGCAGGATCATGCCTCGTACATCTGCACTATGATTGGACACTCTGACTATGGCTGACTCGTGTTATGATCAATAGAAGTATAAGTCACTTGGATACCTTTGTGGTCATGATCGTTGGCACATGCCAAGTTTTTCAAGGCATTGCGTACAATAACCACACCGAGCCACCAGTATTCTACCTTGCTTGTACCTGCAAGGTCATGCCCAGTATATATGCACTGTGATTGGATACTCTGACCGTGGCTAACTCGTGTTATGATGAATAGAAGTAAAAATCACTTGGATACATTTGTGGTCATGGTCACTGGCACATGCCAACTTTGTCAAGGCATTGCGCATAATAGTCACACCGAGCCACCAGTATTGTACCTTGTTTATACCTGTAAGGTCATGCCCAATACATCTGCACTGTGATTGGACACTCTGACTGTGGCTGACCTGTGTTTTGATTCATAGCCGTTTAAAGTCACTTGGTAAACCTTGTGGTCATCGTTAGTGGCACATGCCAACTTTGTCAAGGAATTGCGCACAATAGCCACACCAATCAACCAGTATTCTACCTTGTTTGTGTCAGAAATTAGCAACAAACAAAGTCACTCTGGTCACTCAGCCAGGAAAAGGTCCGCCTTTTCTCAATAACGGTTCAAGCTCCAGTCCGAACCACCTCGGTCACCAACGGTAGGATCTCAGGACCGTTGAGACCGAGTTATCCCCTAATAAAGTGACACCTATCACCCACGTCCGGCTAGTGGGAAGAGCCGTTGCACATACCTTTGTCCTGTTCAATCCATATATACCGAGGAGATTCATACCCTCGAGTCAACCAGAACAGTTCTACTCATCCTGTTCCCCTTTGGTTCCGCGGTTTCGCCATTTTGTCTTCGCTCTGCTCACTCCTCACATTCTTTGTCTTCGCCAACTCCTCTCAACACTTCGCTCCTTCACTCTCGCTCCTTTGCTCAGCTCTCACACTCCACCAATCATCACTCATCTCGCCAGCACTCCTTCTCACATCAACCGTCTACCTCAGCTATCTCGCCTCTCAGCTTCTATCTGCTCTCGCGACTAACTCCTCGGACCGCCCTTGCCTACGTCACTTCGCTGACATATGCTTGCGTGTTCTGGTGCTTCTACCAGCTTCTGCCACTGCTGTTCTCGTATCTACATTCTTCTAACATGGTATCAGAGCATCAAGCAACATCACCTGGTGCCTTGGAATTGCATCATCACTCTGCCGGCATCTCTTTCCCAACGCTTCTGCTCACATTCATCTATCGCCGCTGCCGTCACCCCGCGCCTCTCCGCTTCGTCCGCAGCTGACATCAGCAGTCGCGCCTGAAGAGTTCTCCACACGGAAGAAACGCCTTGTCATCCTAAGGAAGCCCTGCGCCCATTCCCGCGCCCATGGCCAACTACCGGTGACTTGTCGCCCACATCAGCTGCAAGTAACTCTCGAGCTGCCATCAGCCGTCAACTACCAAGAAACTTCATGCCGCCCACCATCTGCTGCCCCTCATCACATATGCCTCCGCAAGCATCTCCTCCTCTTTCATCCTACCTTATCAGCCTCATCTGCCCCTCCTCACCGTCATCCTCAGCCCGCCCGCGTCCATCATCTTGAACCGCTCTCTTGCATCGCCTCCTCGCCTCGTCAACAGTTGTAACCAAAACTGCTGCCGTTAAGATATCGGACACCACCAGTCTTCCTGCTCTGACTTCCGAGCCAACTGGGGAACAAGCCGTCACTCTCCTGATATCAGCGGTCCAGTGAACCTGCCCGCTGCCTGACTCCCTCTACCGCAGCCAACGTCTTCCAGCTGACAGGATATCGGACACCACCAGTCTTCCTGCTCCCACTTCTGAACCAACTGGGGAACAAGCCGTCACTCTCCTGAACACAGAAGAAGTAGCTGTGCCGCTCTGCCCACCTGCCGCACCGCGTCTCATCTCGGCTCTCTCCGCTCGAGTTGCTTCCTGTCTCCCGTCTTCTCCATCAACATCAGCCTTCGGCCTTCATCTTTGCTCATCTCCGTCATTCCTCCTCCTCCTCTTCGCTCCAGTTACCTCTACTTCATCAGGCACTCATTCCTGCCTCATCTCCGCCTCTCCATCATCAGCATCATCCGCACCGTTGTCCATCCATTATCCTCATCAGCATCGTCTCTCCGCGCATGAGATTCCGCCCCTGCGCCCACTCATCAATCAATTTCTTCCTCCACTTCTGAAAATCGTCTTCACCTCGGCACAAGGATCCACCCGGTTGCATCGCCCATTCCGCGATGACCTGCCCCATGCCGAATACATCCGTAGCACACGTGGTTCGCCCCTGCGCCCACTCATCAATCAATTATTTCCTCAGCTTTGCATCGCTCTCAGCTCGCCACAAGGATCCGCCCGGTCGCATCGCCTTTTCCGCGACGACCTGCGCCCACGGCAAAACTTCCTGCTGCGCACGCGGTTCGCCCCTGCGCCCAATCAGCCATCGTCATCAGCCTCCGCTTCATCACCAATCACCAGCATCTGTGAACGGCACTATGATCTGCACGAGCTAGCTGCCCGCTTTGCAGCAGCCTGCACCCACGCCAGCAGCAGATTTCTCGCGACACGTTGGCACCTACCTTACCCTTGCTGCATCCTACTCTCCTCTTTAAATCGCGCACGTGGTCTCGCCCCTGCGCCCACTCAATCATCCATCGTTCCTCCGCAGTCATCCGCTTCCGCTCCACTCGGCATAAGAGTCCGCCAGGTCGCATCGCCCGCTTTTGCGACGACCTGCGCCCACGCCGAAACCCACTTCATCATCAATCAATTCCTCATCATCTGCATCACCTTCAAGCTCGACACAAGGATCTTCCCAGTCGTATCACCCGTTCCGCGGCGACCTGCCCTCACGCCGAAACCTCCATCAGCACACTCAACCAGTCTGTGCTCCCACTAAATCACAAATTGCTTCCCCTTCCTCAGCACTATCCCTAAACCTGGACAGCGCCTTCACATGGTCGAATCGTCTCCTCCCCGAACAACATACCTTCTCCAACACAAAAACGTAACATCTGCTCTCACTTCATCCTCCAGTGGGTTCCTCTCCTTTCAGTCTCTGCCAGACCTGACTCCATCCCTTCAACCAAATCCACATGGCGGGACAACGTTCAACCTCTTGGTGGGACCAACGGCAAATCTCTCCTGAAACATTCGGCATTGCCAGACGGATTCCAATTCTTCACTTCCACTCTACTGGAATCCACAACTACCACATCTGGCACACTACTCTACGAAGAACTACGAATGTAGAGATGCGCCATATCAATCTCTGGACCATCTTCTCTCAGCGAAGAGGCTACTTCCACTCTGACCACTACAACTTCAATGACAATCAAGAAGTTGCCCGATACTGGCAAGACTACTTCTATGCTGAGTATCAGGCACTTCTCATTCTCTGGCTCACTACTGAAGAGCACTTCCGATCATCTCTCAGACACTATGATGTTCAGGTATCTGACATCTACGCTGTAACTCTGGAACTGAGAGAAGTCAGCAAAACGAGAGGAGCGCGTCGATGGCTCAGTCGTCCACAACGGGCCAGGGTGAGAGACCTCCCGGCACCACTGAGGGTTCCCCATCCTGAGTATCTTCCTAGTCCTCCTTCCCCACTATCATTGGCCACACATTCAACAGAAGAGGTATAAAAATACTCATGGATCAGCCTATCTGAACTGCCTGAATGACCATTGTGAGTTTCAAGGGGGGTGTCAGAAATTGGCATCAAGAAACTCACTCTCATCACTCGGCAAGGAAAAGATCCGCCTTTTCTCAATAACGGTTCAAGCTCATGTCTCAACCACCTCGGTCACCAACAGTAGGATCTCAGGACCGTTGAGACCGAGTTATCCCCTAAAAAAGTGACACCTGTCACCCACGTCCGTCAAGTGGGAAGAAGCCATTGCACATACATTTGTCCTGTTTTGTCCATATATACCGAGGAGGTTCATTCCCTCGAGTCAAGTAGAACAGTTCTACTCATCCTGTTCCCCTTTGGTTCCGCGGCTTTGCCGCCGTGTCTTCGCTCTGCTCGCTCCTCATATTCTTTGTCTTCGCCAACTCCTCTCAACACTTCGCTCCGTCACTCTCGCTCCTTCGCTCAGCTCTCACACTCCACCAATCATCACTCATCTTGCCAGCACTCCTTCTCACATCAACTGTCTACCTCAGCTATCTCGCCTCTCAGCTTCTATCAGCTCCCGCGACTAACTCCTCGGACCGCCCTCGCCTACGTCACTTCGCTGACGTATGCTTGCGTGCTTTGACGCTTCTGCCTGCTTCTGCCGCTGATGTTCTTGTGTCTGCATTCTTCTGACAGTTTGGACTTGCAAGATCATGCCTAGTACATATGTACTGTGATTGGACACTCTGATCGTGGCTGACTCGTGTTATGATTCATAGCCGTTTAAGGTACTTGGTAAACTTTGTGGTCATGGTCAGTGGCACATGCCAACTTTGTCAAGGCATTGCGCACAATAGCCGTACCAAGCCACTTGTGTTCTACCTTGTTGATACCTGCAAGGTCATGCATAGTACATCTGAACTGTGATTGGTCACTCTGACCGTGGCTGACTCGTGTTATGATTCATAGAAGTAAGTGTCACTTGGATATATTTGTGGTCATGGTCAGTGGCACATGCCAACTTTGTCAAGGCATTGCGCATAATAGCCACAACGAGCCTCCTGTATTCTACTTTGTTTATACATGTAAGGTCATGCCTAGTACATCTGCACTGTGATTGGACACTCTGGCTGTGGCTGACTCGTGTTGTGATTCATAGCCGTTTAAGGTACTTGGTAAACTATGTGGTCATGGTCAGTGGCACATGCCAACTTTGTCAAGGCAATGCGCACAATAGCCGTACCAAGCCACCGGTTGTTTACCTTGTTTATACGTGGAAGGTCATGCATATTAGATGTTTTCTGTGATTGGACACCTTGACAGTGGCTGACTCGTGTTACGATTCGTAGAAGATAAAGTCACTTGGTAAACTTTGTAGTCATGGTCAGTGGCACATGCCAACTGTGTTAAGGCATTGCGCAGAATAGCCACACCAAGCCACCAGTATTCTACCTTGTTTATACCTGTAAGGTCATGCCTAGTATATCTGCACTGTGATTGGACACTCTGACCGTGGCTGACTCGTGTTATGATTCATAGCCGTTTAAGGTACTTGGTAGACTTTGTGGTCATGGTCAGTGGCACATGCCAGCTTTGTCAAGGCATTGCGCACAATAGCTGTTGGGAAAATGCAAGCGTCATGGGAATCATCGACTGAAGCGGAGAGGAAGAGATGACAGTCTGGAATGCGGGGCCGCGGTCCGAGGGACGAGCGCTGCGAATTAGGATCAGACAAGAACATGAGTGGGCGCGGTGCACATGCTCGAGCGCTGATGTAGGGATCAGTCACCATAACGATGAGAAGATAAGCTGAGCTTGAAGAAGTGGGGGTAGTGCCGAGGCGCGGGCCGCAAGGCTGAAGCGCCAAGGTACGGGCCGGCTGAATCCGTGTACCGCAGCATCGAAGCGCGGGCTGATCAACATGAGAGGAGATTACATTGGAGATACAAGAACTGAAGGACGGTTGAAGGTGCTGCATCGTGAGGTTGCTTGTACCAAGGTCGGTTGCCTGTGCTTGCCGCAGCGCTGGTGTGCGGGCTGGAATGACAATGTGGCCTAAGTACTTCAATACATCTGAGTGGCCGCTGAAGACTGAGACGATAAGCAGGATGATGAACAGCGACAAAGAGTTGTGGCGGGCCATAAGGCCGAGCCTGAGTAGGGGCAGGGCGAGAGCCCGGGCTGAGAAACGAAGCATGATAATTGATTGATAACTGAATGACCACAAAAGGGTAGCTCCTAATACACAAGGTACGCACATATATAGTAGCTTCTATTCTAGGTCTAAGCCTATGGCGGGCGGTACGCTAGTCGTAACCGTAGCCGCGTTGCTACTACTGCGGCTGACGCCGATGACGGAGTCGCGGAGCAACTCCGCCTGAGTCCTTGGACGAGAAGCCGGGGTATGGAGGCATTGGTAGTGCCGGTGCCGGCTGGCTTCTCCAACGGATCAGAGCCGTCGGACGTCTTTGGCGCGTAGTGAAGACCAAGGTGCTCTTTTGTTGGTGGTGATTGGGCGGGATGTGCGGAAGGTGGCAACCGTTGGCTCGGTTGCGCGGGAGTAGGCGTCGGCCATTGGGGAGCTGCCGGCTAGATTCCTCGCGGTATAGTGCTTGAGCCGAACCAGTGGAATATTCCGGAGGGTATTCCACGATATGGGCTCCAAGGGGGCAATCCAGTACTAGGGAGTACTTCATAAAAAATTCTTTCGTCGGGTTGCAGAGTACCTTGTACCCATTGATCTTTTTGCTGACAGGCCCCCTCAATGGTGCAAGGCACGACAATTATGGAGTTGCAATGGAGTCGTTTTCTGAAGGCTGCAGTGTTAATTTTGATGGACTTGGCAGGATGGCGAAGTGACTGGGGTAGTGAGGAGGAGGAGGCAGGAGTATAGAGGTGGAAAGGGATTAGGTTTGCATGATGCGCCATTGAGAAGAGTTGTGTGGTTGGCTGCAGCGGGGATGTGGAGGGTGGAGTAGATGAGAGGGAGCACTTGTTGCTACCGTTGAAGAAGAGTTTGGCTTGTAGAGGCGGATGTGGTGGCACGTAGTTCTGCTGCTGTAGTTTGCAACCGTGGGATAGGCAGAGGTAGCCGGAGCAGATGCACAGGAGACCTTGCTAATTTTATGGGATTGATGCCACTGAGTGTTGTACTGGTGGCTGCTTGCTGTCGTCTGGAGTCGTGGTCTTGATGGTGCCGAGTAACCAGGTACGTTTGTCACATCCTAGAGGAGGGCTTGAGGTTTGCTGATTATGTTGTTTCAAGAGTACTGGGAAGCATTGAAAGGTGTGAGGCCATTTGACAGGTCGACAGGCACCGCTTTTGAACAGTATGAGGGATGCTGGTTTTGTTTGAGGGAAGGAGCCTGATGATGTGAGACCGTGGATGAAGTTGAGAAGTTTAGGCAAGCTGCCGTCGTTTGTCCAGGGTGAGTCTGTGCCTGTTACTGGATGTTGTGCGGCTGTATGTGCCAGGAACCTCTGGTGCGAGGATGGCTGCATTGCGGATGCGAAGTCGACTGGGACCAGTGGACCAGAGGACCTTGAAGGGTGACTGGTTATTGATGCTACAAAGGTGAGGTTCCTCTTGAGTTGCTCGAGTTTTTGCTTCTGTTGTTGGTAATACTGGTTGACAGGAGATGGAGTGAGAGCGTAGTCCCGAAGAGAGCTGTTGTTGATGTATGGTGTGAGCGTTGTTGCTGATGTTGATCGATGCTCCGTGCTGGAGGGATATGTGGTAGGAACGGAGAAGTACCAGGTGCGTTGTGAAGGGTAGGAGCAGTCAGAGGAACAAACATAACTGTTGTGCCGCATGGAAGGATCTGCTGTTGTGCTGGTATGTTTGGGGAAAGGATGTTGTTTTCGATTGTGAGAAGGGAGCTGCTTCATGAAGGACCCATTGATGATGTTGAATCTACTATTGCTGCTGCTGCTGCTGTTGCTGTGGTTGCTGGTGTGACTCTTGCTGCTGCTGCTGCAGGACAGGGTGAAACCAAAGAGGAGAGTTGTTTCCTTTTGAAGATGATGTGGCACGTGATAGGTACATATTTCTAAGAAGCTGTCGCTTGTGAAGGGAGAAAAGGGGCGGTCAAGGGGACAGATCAGTCTGTCTCGCCGCAGGAGAGAGTGAGTTGTGGCTGATTGTGTTTGCTGCGGATGCAAATGTTGCTTCTTGCTGTGCTGATTCTGCTGCTGCTTTGGCTGCTGTGATGGTGTTGCGAGGATGATAGAGGGAGAGAGTCGGCAGAGGGGACAGGTGGTTCTGTCGCGCCGGAGAGTTGATGTTAATTTGAACTGCTGGCGGTTGCACTGCTGCGGATGAGGAATGTACAGAGGAGGAGTAATGCCATGTTGCCAGGGAGGTAAGGCTGCTGAGCAAAGATGCAGTGCTGTTACTGTCGTTGTCATGCCTACGCTGCACGGATGTGCGAGGAAGACGAGAACTGCGTGTGCACTTCGGGACGGCGTTTCTGGCTTCAGGCATGTTGTGATAAAGAGGTAGCGAGTAGGGACATATTGAAGAATCTTTCAGCTCTGATACCATGTTGGGAAAATGCAAGCCTCATGGAAATCATCAACTGAAGCGAAGAGGAAGATGTGACAGTCTGGAATGCAGGGCCGCGGTCCGAGGGACGAGCACTGCAAATTAGGATCGGACAGGAACATGAGTGGGCGCGGTGTACATGCACGAGCGCTGATGTAGGGATCATTCACCATAACAATGAGAAGATAAGCTGAGCTTGAAGAAGTGAGGGCAGTGCCGAGGCGCGGGCCGCGAGGCCGAAGCGCCAAGGCACGGGCCGGTAGAATCCATGTGCCGCAGCGTCGAAGCGCGGGCTGATGAACATGAGACGAGACTGCAGTGAATATACAAGAACCGAAGGGCGGTTGAAGGTGCCGCAGCGTCAGGTTGCCAGTTCCAAGGTCGGTTGCCTGTGCTTGCCGCAGAGCTGGTGCGCGGGCTGGCACAACAATGTCGTCCAAGTACTTCTATACATCTTTGTGGACGCTGAAGACTGAGATGATGAGCAGGATGATGAACAGCAGCAAAGAGTTGTGGTGGGCCATAAGGCCGAGCCTCAATGATAACTGAATGACCACAAAAGGGTAGCTCCTAGTACATGAGGTACGATCATATATAGTAGCTTCTATTCTAGGTCGGGCAGTACGCTAGTCGTAACCGTAGCCGCCTTGCTGCTACTACGGCTGCTGTCGATGACGGAGTCGCAGAGCGACTCCGCCTAAGTCCTTGGATGAGAGGCCGGGGCATGGAGGAATTGGTAGTGCCGGTGCCGGCTGGCTTCTCCAACGGATCAGAGCCGTCGGACGTCTTTGGCGCGTAGTGAAGACCGAGGCGCTCTTTTGTTGGTGGTGAGCGGGCGGGATGTGCAGAAGGTGGCAACCGTTGGCTCGGTCGCGCGGGAGCAGGTGTCGGCCATTGGGGAGCTGCCGGCTGGATTCCTCACGGTACAGTACTTGAGCCGAACCAGTGGAATATTCTGGAGGATATTCCAGGATAAGGGCTCTGAGGGGGCAATCCAGTCTAGACGGTACTTCATAAAGAATTATGTCGTCGGATTGCGGAGTGCCTTGTACCCTTTGATCTTTTTGTTGACAAAAGCCGTGCCAAGGCACCAGTTTGTTACCTTGTTTATACCTGCAAGGTCATGCCTATAACATCTGAACTGTGATTGGGTACTATGATCATGGCTGACTCGTGTTACAATTTGTAGAGGTTAAAGTCACTTGGTAAACTTTGTGGTCATGGTCAGTGGCACATGCCAACTTTGTCAAGGCATTGCGCACAATAGCCACACCGCGCCACCAGTAATCTAACTTATTCATACCTGCAAGGTCATGCCCAATATATCTGCACTGTGATTGGACACTCTGACCCTGGCTGACTCGTGTTATGATTCATAGCCGTTTAAGCTACTTGGTAAGCTTTGTGGTCATGGTCAGTGGCACATGCCAACTTTGTCAAGGCATTGCGCACAATAGCCGTGTCAAGCACAAAGTGCAGATATACTGGGCATGACCTTGCAGGTATAAACAAGGTAGAATACTGGTGGCTCGGTGTAACTATAGTGCGCAATGCCTTGACAAAGTTGGCATGTGCCACTGACCATGACCACAAAGTTTACCAAGTACCTTAAACGGCTATGTTTCATAACACGAGTCACTCACGGTCAGAGTTTCTAATCACAGTGCAGATATACTAAGCATGACCTTTACAGGTATAAAGAAGGTACAATAATAGTGGCTTGGTATGGCGATTGTGTGCAATGCCTTGACAAAGTTGGCATGTGCCACTGACCATGTCCACAAATGTATCCAAGTGACTTTTACTTCTATTGATCATAACACGAGTCAGCCACAGTCAGAGTGTCCAATCACAGTGCAGATGTACTAGGAATGATCTTGCAGGTACAAACAAGGTAGAATACTGGTGGCTTGGCACGGCTATTGTGCGCAATGCCTTGAAAAAGTTGGCATGTGCCACTGACCATGACCACAAAGTTTTCCTAGTACCTTAATGGCTATAAATCATAACACGAGTCAGCCACGGTCAGAGTGTCCAATCACAGTGCAGATGTACTAGGCATGATCTTGCAGGTACAAACAAGGTAGAATACTGGTGGCTCGGTGTGGCTGTTGTGCGCAATGCCTTGACAAAGTTTGCATGTACCTCTGACCATGACCACAAAGTTTACCAAGTGACTTTAACTTCTACGAATCATAACACGAGTCAGCCACGGTCAGAGTACCCAATCACAGTGCACATCTAATATGCATGACCTAGCAGGTATAGACAGGGTAAAAAACCGGTGGCTTGGCACGGCTATTATGCGCAATGCCTTGACAAAACTGGCATGTGCCACTGACCATGACCACAAAGTTTACCAAGTACACTAAACGGCTATGAATCATAACACGAGTCAGCCACGGTCAGAGTGTCCAATAACAGTGCAGAAAAACTGGGCATGACCTTGTAGGTATAAACAAGGTAGACTACTGGTGGCTCGGTGTGGCTATTGTACGCAATGCCTTGACAAAGTTGGCATGTGCCACTGACCATGACCACAAATATATCCGAGTGACTTCTACTTCTATTGATCATAACAAGAGTAAGCCACGGTTAGAGTGTCAAATCATAGTGCAAATGTACTAGGCATGATATTTCAGGTACAAACAAGGTAGAATACTGGTGGCTCGGTGTGACTATGGTCTGCAATGCCTTGACAAATTTGGCATGTCCCACTGACCATGAACACAAATGTATCCAAGTGACTTTAACCTCTATTGATCATAACACGAGTCAGCCACGGTCAGAGTGTCCAATCACAGTGCAAATATACTGGGCATGACCTTGCAGGTACAAACACGGTAGAATACTGGTGGCTCGGTGCGGCTATTGTGCGCAATGGCTTGACAAAGTTGGCATGTGCCACTGACCATGACCACAAATGTATCCAAGTGACTTTTACTTCTATTGATCATAACACGAGTCAGCCATGGTCAGAGTGTCCAATCACAGTGCAGATGTACTAGGCATGATCTTCCAGGTACAAACAAGATAGAAGACTGGTGGCTCGGTGTGGCTATTGTGCGCAATGCCTTGACAAAGTTTGCATGTGCCCCTGACCATGACCACAAAGTTTACCAAGTGACTTTAACTTCTACGAGTCACAACACGAGTCAGCCACGGTCAGAGTACCCAGTCACAGTACACATCTAATATGCATGACCTTGCAGGTATAATCAGGGTAAAAAACTGGTGGCTTGGCACGGCTATTGTGCGCAATGCCTTGACACAGTTGGTATGTGTCACTGACCATGACCACAAAGTTTATTAAGTACATCAAACGGCTATGAATCATACCACGAGTCAGCCACGGTCAGAGTGTCCAATTAAAGTGCAGATATACTGGGCATGACCTTATAGGTATAAACAAGGTAGAATACTGGTGGCTTGGTGTGGCTATTGTGCGCAATGCCTTGACAAAGTTGGCATGTGCCACTGACCATGACCACAAATGTATCCAAGTGACTTTTACTTCTATTGATTATAACACGAGTCAGGCACGGTCAGATTGTCCAATCACAGTACATATTTACAAGACATGATCTTACAGGAGCAAACAAGGTACAATACTGGTGGCTCGGTGTGGCGCTTTTGCGCAATGCCTTTATAAAGTTGGCATGTGCCACTGACCATGACCACAGAGTTTACCAAGTGACTTTAACTCCTACAAATCGTAACACGAGTCAGCCACAGTCAGAGTGCCCAATCAAAGTGCAGATGTACTAGGCATGATCTTGCAGGTGTAAAAAAGGTAGAATACTGGTGGCTGGGTGTGGCTATTGTGCGCAATGCCTTGACAAAGTTGGCATGTGCCACTGACCATGACCACAAAGTTTACCAAGTGACTTTAACTTCTACGAATCGTAACACGAGTCAGCCACGGTCAGAGTGTCCAATCACAGTGCACATATAATAGGCATGACCTTGCAGATATAAACAAGGTAGAATACTGGTGGCTCGGTGTAACTATTGTGCGCAATGCCTTGACAAAGTTGGCATGTGCCACTGACCATGACCACAACGTTTACCAAGTACCTTAGACGGTTATGAATTATAGCACGAGTCAGCCACGGTCATAGTGTCTAATCACAGTACAGATATACTGGGCATGACCTTTACAGGTATAAAGAAGGTCGAATACTGGTGGCTCGGTGTGGCTATTGTGTGCAATCCCTTGACAAAGTTGGCATGTGCCACTGACCACGCCACAAATGTATCCAAGTGACTTTTACTTACATTGATCATAACACGAGTCAGCCACAGTCCGAGTGTACAATCACAGTGCAGATGTAGTAAGCATGACCTTGCAGGTATAAACAAGGTAGAATACTGGTGGCTCGGTGTGCATGTTGTGCGCAATGCCTTGACAAAGGTGGCATGTGCCACTGACCATGACCACAACGTTTACCAAGTGACTTTAACTTCTACGAATCGTAACACGGGTCAGCCACGGTCAGAGTGTCCAGTCACAGTGCAAATATACTGGGCATGATCTTGCAGGTACAAACAAGATAAAATACTGGTGGCTCGGTGTGGCTATTGCGCACAATGCCTTGACAAAGTTGGCATGTGCCACTGACCATGACCACAAATGTGTCAAAGTGAATTTTACTTCTATTGATCATAACTCGAGCCAGCCACGGTCAAAGTGTCCAATCACAGTGCAGATGTACTATGCATGATCTTGCAGGTACAAACAAGGTAGAATACTGGTCGCTCGGTGTGGCTATTATGCGCAATGCCTTGACAAAGTTGGCATGTGCCACTGACCATGACCACAAATGTATCCAAGTGACCTATTCTTCCATTGGTCATAACTCGAGTCAGCCATGGTCAGAGTGTCCAATCACCGTGCAGATGTACTAGGCATTATCTTGCAGGTACAAACAAGGTAGAATACTGGTGGCTCGGTGTGGCTATTGTGCGCAATGCCTTGACAAACTTTGCATGTGCCTCTGACCATGACCACAAAGTATACCAAGTGACTTTAACTTCTACGAATGACAACACGAGTCACCCACGGTCAGAGTACCCAATCACAGTGCACATCTAATATGCATGACCTTGCAGGTATAAACAGGGTAAGAAACTGGTGGCTTGGCACGGCTATTGTGCGCAATGCCTTGACAAAGTTGGCATGTGCCACTGACCACGACCACAACGTTTACCAAGTACATTAAACGGCTATGAATCATAACACGAGTCAGCCATGGTCAGAGTGTCCAATCAAAGTGCCAATATACTAGGCATGACCTTGCAGGTATAAACAAGGTAGAATACTGGTGGCTTGGTGCGGCTATTGTGCAGAATGCCTTGAAAAAGTTGGCATGTGCCACTGACGATGACCACACATACATTCAAGTGACTTTTACTTCTATTTATCACAACACAAATCAGCCACAGTCAGAGTGCCTAATCACAATGCAGATGTACTAGGCAATATCTTTCAGGTACAAACAAGGTAGAATACTGGTGGCTCAGTGTGGCTATGGTGTGCAATGCTTTAACAAAGTTGGAATGTGCCACTGACCATGACCACAAATGTATCAAAGTGACGTTTACTTCTATTGATTAAAACACGAGTCAGCCACGGTCAGAGTGTCCAATCACAGTACAGATTTACAAAACATGATCTTGCACGTGCAAACAAGGTTCAATACCGGTGGCTCGGTGTGGCTATTTTGCGCAATGCCTTGATAAAGTTGGCATGTGCCACTGACCATGACCACAAAGGCTACCAAGTGCCTTTAATTCCTACAAATCGTAACACGAGTCAGCCACAGTCAGAGTGCCCAATCACAGTGCAGATGTACTAGGCATGATCTTGCAGGTACAAACAAGGTAGAATACTGGTGGCTCGGTGTGGCTATTGTGCGCAATGCCTTGACAAACTTTGCATGTGCCTCTGACCATGACCACAAAGTTTACCAAGTGACTTTAACTTCTACGAATCACAACACGAGTCAGCCACAGTAAGAGTACCCAATCACAGTGCACATCTAATATGCATGACCTTACAGGTATGAACATGGTAAAAACCTGGTGGCTTAGCATGGCTATTGTGCGCAATGCCTTGACAAAGTTGGAATGTGCCACTGACCATGACCACATAGTTCACCAAGTACATTAAACGGCTATGAATCACAACACGAGTCAGCCACGGTCAGAGTGTCCAATCAAAGTGCCGATATACTAGGCATGACATTGCAGGTATAAACAAGGTAGAATACTGGTGGCTCGGTGCGGCTATTGTGCAGAATGCCTTGACAAAGTTGGCATGTGCCACAGACGATGACCACACATACATTCAAGTGACTTTTACTTCTATTGATCATAACACGAGTCAGCTACAGTCAGAGTGTCTAATCACAATGCAGATGTACTAGGCATGATCTTTCAGGTACAAACAAGGTAGAATACTGGTGGCTCGGTGTGGCTATTGTTTGCAATGCCTTGACAAAGTTGGCATGTGCCACTGACCATGACCACAAAGTGTACCAAGTGACTTTAACTTCTACGAATCGTAACACGAGTCAGCCACAGTCAGAGTGTCCAATCACAGTTTAGACGTACTAGGCATGACCTTCCAGGTATAAAGAAGGTAAAGAACAGGTGGCTTGGCACGGCTATTGTGCGCAATGCCTTTACAAAGTTGGCATGTGCCACTAACCACGACCACAAAGTTTACCATGTACCTTAAACAGCTATAAATCATAACACGAGTCAGCCACGGTCAGAGTGTCCAATCACAGTGCAGATATATTGGGCATGACCTTGCAGGTATAAACAAGGTAGAATACTGGTGGCTCGGTGTAACTATTGTGTGCAATGCCTTGACAAAGTTGGCATGTGCCACTAACCATGTCCACAAATGTATCCAAGTGACTTTTACTTCTATTGATCATAACACAAGTCAACCACAGTCAGAGTATCCAATCACAGTGCAGATNAATGCCTTGACAAAGTTGGCATGTGCCACTGACCATGACCACAAAGTTTACCAAGTACCTTAAACGGCTATGAATCATAACACGAGTCAGCCACGGTCAGAGTGTCCAATCACAGTGCAGATATATTGGGCATGACCTTGCAGGTATAAACAAGGTAGAATACTGGTGGCTCGGTGTAACTATTGTGTGCAATGCCTTTACAAAGTTGGCATGTGCGACTGACCATGACCACAATGTTTATCAAGTACCTTAAACGGCTATGAATCATAACACAACTCAGCCACGGTCAGAGTGTCTACTCACAGTGCAGATATACTGGGCATGACCTTTACAGGTAAAAAGAAGGTACAATACTGGTGACTGGGTGTGGCTATTGTGTGCAATGCCTTGACAAAGTTGGCATGTGCCACTGACCATGTCCACAAATGTATCCAAGTGACTTTTACTTATATTGATCATAACACGAGTCAGCCACAGTCCGAGTGTCCAATCACAGTGCAGATGTACTAGGCATGATCTTTCAGGTACAAACAAGGTAGAATACTGGTGGCTCGGTGTGGCTATTGTGCGCAATGCCTTGACAAAGTTGGCATGTGCCACTGACCATGACCACAATGTTTACCAAGTGACTTTAACTTCTACGAATCGTAACACGAGTCAGCCACAGTCAGAGTGTCCAATCACAGTTTAGACGTACTAGGCATGACCTTCCAGGTATAAACAAGGTAAAAAACAGGTGGCTTGGCACGGCTCTTGTGCGCAATGCCCTGACAAAGTTGGCATGTGCCACTAACCATGACCACAAAGTTTACCAAGTACCTTAAACAGCTATAAATCATAACACGAGTCAGCCACGGTCAGAGTGTCCAATCACAGTGCAGATATATTGGGCATGACCTTGCAGGTATAAACAAGGTAGAATACTGGTGGCTCGGTGTAACTATTGTGTGCAATGCCTTGACAAAGTTGGCATGTGCCACTGACCATGACCACAAAGTTTATCAAGTACCTTAAGCGGCTATGAATCATAACACGAGTCAGCCACGGTCAGAGTGTCTACTCACAGTGCAGATATACTGGGCATGACCTTTACAGGTATAAAGAAGGTAGAATACTGGTGGCTCGGTGTGGCTATTGTGTGCAATGCCTTGGCAAAGTTGGCATGTGCCACTGACCATGTCCAAAAATGTATCCAAGTGACTTTTACTTATATTGATCATAACACGAGTCAGCCACAGTCTCAGTGTCCAATCACAGTGCAGATGTACTAGGCATAATCTTGCAAGTACAAACAAGGTAGAATACTGGTGGCTTGGCACGGCTATTGTGCACAATGCCTTGAAAAAGTTGGCATGTGCCACTGACCATTACCACGAAGTTTACCAAGTACCTTAAACGGCTATGAATCATAACACGCGTCAGCCACGGTCAGAGTGTCCAATCACAGTGCAGTTGAACTAGGAATGACATTGCAGGTATAAACACGGTAGAATACTGGTGGCTCGGTGTGGCTTTTGTGCGCAATGCCTTGACAAAGGTGGCATGTGCCACTGACCATGACCACAAATGTATAAAAGTGACTTTTACTTCTATTGGTCATAACACGAGTCAGCCACGGTCAGAGTGTCCAATGACAGTGCAGATGTACTAGGCATGATCTTGCAGGTATAAACATGGTAGAATATGGGTGGCTCGGTGTGGCTATTGTGCGCAATTCCTTGACAAAATTGGCATGTGCCACTGACCATGACCACAAATGTATCCAGGTGACTTTTACTTCTATTGATCATAACACGAGTCAACCGCTGTCAGAGTGTCCAATAAGAGTGCAGATGTACCAGGCATGATCTTGCAGATGCAAACAAGGTAGATTACTGGTGGCTCGGTGTGGCTATTGTGCGCAATGCCTTGACACAGTTGGCATGTGCCACTGACCATGACCACAAATATATCCAAGTGACTTTTACTTCTATTGATCATAACACGAGTCAGCCACGGTCAGAGTGTCCAATCACAGTGCAGATGTAGTAGGCATGATCTTGCAGGTCTAAACAAGGTAGAATACTGGTGGCTCGGTGTGGCTATTGTGTGCAATGCCTTGACAAAGTTGACATGTGCCACTGACCATGATGACAAAGGTTACCAAGTGACTTAAACTTCTACAAATCGTAACACGAGTCAGTCACGGTCTGAGTGCTTAATCACAGCGTACATCTAATATGCATGACCTTGCGGGTATAAGCAAGGTACAAAACCGGTGACTTGGCACGGCTATTGTGCGCAATGCCTTGACAAAGTTGGCATGTGCCACTGACCATGACCACAAAGGTTACCAAGTGCCTTTAATTCCTACAAATCGTAACGTGAGTCAGCCACAGTCAGAGTGCCCAATCACAGTGCAGATGTACTAGGCATGATCTTGCAGGTACAAACAAGATAGAATACTGGTGGCTCGGTGTGGCTATTGTGCGCAATGCCTTAACAAACTTTGCATGTGCCTCTGACCATGACCACAAAGTTTACCAAGTGACTTTAACTTCTACGAATCACAACACGAGTCAGCCACGGTCAGATTACCCAATCACAGTGCACATCTAATATGCATGACCTTACAGGTATAAACAGGGTAAAAAACTGGTGGCTTAGCACGGCTATTGTGCGCAATGCCTTGACAAAGTTGGAATGTGCCACTGACCATGACCACATAGTTCACCAAGTACATTAAACGGCTATGAATCATAACACGAGTCAGCCACGGTCAGAGTGTCCAATCAAAGTGCCGATATACTAGGCATGACATTCCAGGTATAAACAAGGTAGAATACTGGTGGCTCTCTGCGGCTATTGTGCAGAATACCTTGACAAAGTTGGCATGTGCCACTGACGATGACCACACATACATTCAAGTGGCTTTTACTTCTATTGATCATAACACGAGTCAGCCACAGTCAGAGTGTCTAATCACAATGCAGATGTACTAGGCATGATCTTTCAGGTACAAACAAGGTAGAATACTGGTGGCTCGGTGTGGCTATTGTTCGCAATGCCTTCACAAAGTTGGCATGTGCCACTGACCATGACCACAAAGTTTACCAAGTGACTTTAACTTCTACGAATCGTAACACGAGTCAGCCACAGTCAGAGTGTCCAATCACAGTTTAGACGTACTAGGCATGACCTTCCAGGTATAAACAAGGTAAAAAACAGGTGGCTTGGCACGGCTATTTTGCGCAATGCCTTGACAAAGTTGGCATGTGCCACTGACCATGACCACAAAGTTTACCAAGT
>SZWC01003489.1:117027-128677 GCA_023375785.1 Penium margaritaceum
GCAAAGTTGCCACGGAGCCTGTGGGCCGAGGCAGTGAGTACGGCGTGCTACATCACCAACCTCACTCCAACAGCAGTGCTGAAGGGGAAGGGCGGCTGGAAGACGCCACAGGAGGCTTGGAGCGGGCGCAAACCAAGCGTGGCACACCTGAAGGTGTTCGGGTGCAAGGCGCACGCGTTGGTGCAGGCCGCGCAAAGAAAAGACTCCAAACTGGACCCGCTCGCAAAGGCGTACGCATTCGTCGGATACGAGAGTGCGCTCAAGGCGTACCGCCTCTTCGATCCACGGACGCAGGACGTCATCACCAGCCGCGACGTCACGTTTGATGAGCAGCAGAGCTACAGCAGCAGCAACAACATTGACGCAGCGCACTCTCCAAAGCAGGGGGAGTGGTTCCAACTCTTTGAGCGTGAGGAGGAGCCGGCGGCTGCAGAGGTCGATGACGTGTCTTCGGAGGATGACGGTGCTGGAGCGCAGCAGGGCAATGCAGCAGGTGCAGGTGTTGCTGGAGCGCAGGATGCAGCAGCCGATGCGGGGGAGTCCGCGGCCGAGGACAACGTTGCAGCAGAGCAGCAGCAGGACCAGCAGCCAGCGTCGCCAAGGTCGCCGCGTCGCAGTCGGAGGCGGCGGAATGCGGCAAAGCGGTATGACGCAAGCACGGGCCGCTGGGTTGGCATGGCGCGGTGCATGATGGCAGCCGCAAAGGAGCCAACAACTGTGCAAGAGGCGCTTGCACGGCCTGACGGGCAGTAGTGGGGCAAAGCAATAAAATCTGAACTTGCGTCCCTTGCTGAGAACGGTACTTGGGAGTTGGTGGATCGGCCTGAGGGGGCGAAGGTGATCAGCTCCAAGTGGGTGTTCAAGGTGAAGCTCACCAAGGACAGCAAGGTGGAGAAATACAAGGTGCGGCTAGTGGCGAAGGGGTATGCGCAGCGGAAAGGCGAACACTACGATGAGACGTTTGCACCCGTCGCCAAGTTCACAAGCATCCGGACGATCCTCGCGGTAGCAGCCACAAAGGACATTGAAATCCACCAAATGGATGTCAAGACGGCATTCCTGAATGGCATCATCGACAAGGAGATCTACCTTGAGGTGCCGGAGGGGGTGGATGCGCCGGAGGGCAAGGTGTGCAAGCTGCGGAAGGCCTTGTACGGGCTAAAACAGGCGCCCAGGTGCTGGTACCAACAGATGGGTGGCTACATGGCGGAGCTCGGCTTCAAGCGCTGTGAGTCAGACCACAGCGTGTATGTNCGGCGCAGCAAGGGACTCCATCAGATTGTCGCACTCTACGTGGACGATCTGATCCTGTGCTCATCAGATCTGGCGGCTTTGCAGCAGCTCAAGGAGCAGCTGAGCAGCAGATTTAAGATGACGGACATGGGGGAGCTGGAGTGCTACCTCGGGGTGAGCATCACGCGGAACCGGAGAGCGCGCACGTTGAGTTGGGGCAGGCCAAGTACGTGGCCGAGGTGCTGAAGCGGTACGACATGGAGGACTGCAAACCAGTGGGCAGTCCGTTATCCACAAGCTGTGAGCTGAGTGCGGCTATGGCGCCGCAAACTAAAGAGGAGAAGGAGGACATGGCGGAGGTGCCCTACCAATCTGTGGTGGGCAGCCTCATGTATGCCATGGTGGCGACTCGGCCGGACTTGGCCTACGTGGTGGGCCAGGTGAGCAGGTATGTGGCCAACCCTGGGCCACTACACTTGCAGGCGGCGAAGCGCATCCTCCGGTACTTGAAGGCAACGCGGCATGCGCGCCTGAAGTACGACGGAAAAGGGAGGTCAGACCCCTTGCGGCTGGTCTGCTACACTGACGTGGACTACGCCGGTGATGTGGACAAGAGGAAGTCCACTTCTGGCTATGTGTTCTTTCTCGCAGGTGCAGCGGTCTCGTGGTACAGCAGAAAGCAGGACTGCGTTGCCACCTCCACAGTGGAGGCGGAGTACGTCGCTCTGGCCGAGGCGGTCAAGGAAGCGGTGTGGCTCCGCAGATTGCTGGGGGAGCTGGGCGTGCCGCAGCAGGAGCCCACGGTGGTTCATGAAGACAACACCGGCTCCATCTCGCTGACCAACAACCCGACGCAGCACAGGAGGACGAAGCACATCGACGTGCGCTACCACTACGCGCGTGACATGGTGGAGAAGGGACAGGTTGTGCTGCAACATTGCAGCACGAAGCACATACTCGCGGATTGCTTGACCAAGGCGCAGCTCCAGGATCGGCATGTCATCAGCCTTGCAGGGCTTGGGTTGACAAGCTGTGAAGGACTTGAAGGCGCAGACGCTGACGAGTGAGTGTGAGCATGAGGCATCCGGCATGGAAGGTGCACGGGGGAGATTGTTGAAAAGTGCCCCTGCCATGGATGCCGTTTGCCGTTTTCCTGGTTCAACCACTAGGGAGTGCTTGGATGTCTGATCTGATTGCAGATTTGGACTCCTTGGATCTCGCCATGCAGTTTCGAGCTTTCAGTTGCTCGATTCGGTTGAGAATTCAGAAAGATAGCCCCATCCGAAGTTCGGGTGGTAGGTGGGTGGAATCTGGGTTCCGTCATTGGTGACGGAGTAATTCCACCACCAGTGATCCGAGTTCGACTTCAATGAGCTCCAAGGGCACATGGGCCATGAACAGAAAGGATGTGGATGGTCTTCTGGACCAGGGCGAGCCTCCCCCGACGTTGGGATGACAGGAAGGGCGCTTCGACAGGCCACCGTCGAAGCGCCTCCCGTCATTCCCGTTCATGAGTATGGTGGGCGGCTCGGCTCCACCATGGCTTACTCTAACGGCCGTAGCAGGGGCTCTACTGCTCCGTTTTGGGCGTGCTTGGATGCGTTGGAAAGCTTAGATCACAGGCTATAAGAATCTGATGTAATCTCATCAAAATAACTAACCATTGATGATTCCCAGCCTTTCTCAGTTTCCGCAATCTGTGTTCTGCCTGAATTCTGCTCACTTGGTGTTGTGGCGACCCAAAGCACACACCTCCCTTGAAAGTCTCTTTGCACTAAGGAGCCGTGGACACTCAGGCAGTTCGGGGCACGCCAGGACAGCATTACTGACAGACAATACCAAGGACGCGGACCGGTTGGACCAGGACCTGCCGCTGCACGGCAAGCTGTTGGTCCCAACATCACCGCCCGTCCCTCTATTCCGCTGGGCAATGGGCCGGCGCAATGGAAGGCGTATGCGCAGCAGAGGGAGACGGGAGAGACACCAGCTGCTACTCAGCCATCTACCTCAGATACTCCTGCACGGAATGTGAAGCTCGATCTTCCCCGCTCCAAAGAACAGACCTCGGAGACTCCCCCGACGGCTGCAGAACGGGAACTGGTCACGGTGGCTCACGTACAAGGTGTGGAAGGATGGTCGAATGCAGAGATGTATGAGTGCATGCTTTAATACAAAGAGCAACAGGAACGGGCTGAAGCTGACCTGCAAACATGTGTCGAAGCGCGCTCGACACGGTTACCAAGTCAGATTTCGGCAATGCCCCCGAAGCCCCCACCTGAACCGCGCACGCGCCGTCCAAGGGGTCCCACGCCTCCACGTTGTCGGAGGGTGACCTTTGCGCCTTCAGCATGCGACGAGCCCACGGCAAGTGCCCTGACCTCCTTACACCGTCCCTTCTAGGAGACATCCTTTGGAGAGTATCTACGGCAAAACCCCACCTCGCAGCGGTTCTGCAGGAATACGCCAAAAAGCTTTGACCAGCCGGCATTCACCTTAGCTGCACTCGGGCCCCACATGACTGACTCAGCCGGGTAGCCAAATAAGCTGAACCTGACACATGGGGGTGGCGGCCCATGCCCCTTGCACCACCACAAATGCAGGCTCCCCACCATGAAGTGGCTAGCTGTTATGTGTGGATATGTGGCAAGAAGTTCCCAGCAATCATCGCCCTTGGCGCCACCCATACCACGGTGACACTTCAAGTCCTGCAAGCAATCGGCTCGCAGCACAAGATTCAACCAACAACTAAGGTGTTCATGAATGCATCCGGCGACATGGACGCAGGACACGGTGTCGTACGTGGATAACCTTCCCATGCAGGTGGGCCTCATCCACGAAGTTGTACGGGTGCAGGTCATGTTGGCCCGCACCTACGATGTCCTGCTAGGAACAAACTATCTCATCCCCCAACAAGCAGGCCTGTTCTATGCGGACGAAGTCATGAAGTTGATGTCATCAGGGTATACCACCTATACAGCTCTGATTGTGGGCCCAAGGACGTCAATGCCTACGAAGTTCGGTCACCCCTTCTCCCTGGAAGAAGCCCGTGCTGAAGACCACGCAGCCAGGAATTCTATNTGGATAACCTTCCCCTGCAGGTGGGCCTCATCCACGAAGTTGTACGGGTGCAGGTCATGGTGGCCCGCACCTACGATGTCCTGCTAGGAACAGACTATCTCATCCCCCAACAAGCAGGCCTGTTCTATGCGGACGAAGTCATGAAGTTGATGTCATCAGGGTATACCACCTATACAGCTCTGATTGTGGGCCCAAGGACGTCAATGCCTACGAAGTTCGGTCACCCCTTCTCCCTGGAAGAAGCCCGTGCTGAAGACCACGCAGCCAGGGATTCTATCATGGCATTCCCCAAGCATGATGCCCCTCATGTGATTGCGCCATAAGCCGAGGAAGAAGAGATGATGGATTGCACACCCACACCCCAGCAGCCATGCCCTGAACGAGCACAAGCTACTACGACGGATGATCGACCGAAGCTCCCCATGGGACTGATACCCAAACCGTCAACATAATCCCCCACATGGCTGTTCCTTCCCACGACAGAACGCCACCGTGCTGACCTCAGCCGGGCCTCGATCACCTCACCTCATCCAGGGCCTCTTCAGGTGTCGAGCCGCCCACTCGTATCGGTGACCGCGCAGCCAACAATCCCAAACGATCTTGTCAAGGAGGCGAGGTGCAAAGGGAAAATGCTGGTACGTTAGAACGACACTGCCATCTGTGAAGATGTCAGTTCAGAATACTCAGATGAAGAACCCATGAGTGACGTCGGCTGGCTGCGCCTCGATGATGAGCCACATCCACGTCAACCAAATGCCCTCACTATGTCCCCATGTGGCTCCCGCAATTTCAACTTGCAGGTGTATGATTATTGGGATCTAGACCCTGATCTCAGAGCCGGTCTGGTGGGGGGTGATGGACTGTCACCACCCACAGTCCTACATTCCCAACGATGGGACCACATGCCCCATGAGTACCTAACAGAGGAACAGAGGTAGGAAGTCAAGGAGCTTCTCATCTACCATGAAGAAATATGTGGAAACAAGTCAAAGTAGATCGGAGCAGTCGACACGGTCCATGTCATTAACACAGGAGACGATCCTGCACATAAGCATAAGACTCGACGCCTGCTCTAGGACCAGAAGGACATCATCAATGAGGTCCTACGTGAGCTCAAGGAACAGGGCGTGATTGTCGAAGTAAAAAGCCCATGGCACTCCATTCTAGTGATTATGGGGTAATCGGACGGCATAAAACGGTTCTGTGTTGACTTTCGTGACCTTAACAAGGCCACCATTCAAGATGCTTACCCCATGCCACTCATCGTCGACATCCAAGAACGACAGCGCAGACAGAGTTGGTTTGCCAAGCTTGACGTCAAATCTGCCTTTCACACCATTCCTATGGATCGAAACTCTATGCTGAGGAGAGCATTCATCACCCCGGACGGGCTATATACCTTCACATGTATGCCCTTCAGATTGCGCAATGCCAGTGCTACGTTTGAACGCATCATGGACCAAGTACTACGTAATGTTCCCAACGCATGTTGTTACGTGGATGACTTCATGGTCGCTGCGTTTAGCTTCCAAGAGCTGATGGCTTTGCTTGATGCCGTGTTTCCGGTCCTACACTCCGCAAACCTTCGTTTGAAAGCCGCCAAGTGTGTCATTGAGGCGGTTAGCATGGAGTTCCTGGGATTTCTCATCAGTGCACAAGGAATATCTACAGACCCAGCCAAGATTGCAGCCGTCCGTGAGTGGAAGCGCCCCATTACATCATCCCAGGTCAAGATCTTCCTGGGGTTCGTCAGCTTCTACCGCAAGTTCGTCCGTGACCATGCTACGATTGTTCGTCCTTTGCAGCACCTCACTCACCAAGATGAACCCTTTGAGTGGACGTAGGCCTGTCAGCTCGCATGGGTCGAGATTAAGCATCGCCTTATCACGGCGCCGATGCTGGAATTCCCGAATTTCAATCTGCCGTTCGTCATCACAACAGACTTCTCACAGGAAGGTATTGGGGCTATCCTGTCTCAACGCGGAGACGACGGCATGATGAGGGTGGTATGCTACGATAGGTGCGCGCTCAACGACACGAAAGCTAAGTATCCTACTATGAAAGGAGAATTTCTGGCGGTCTTATGGGCTATCAAGTTATACAGATGTTACGTCAAGAATGGGAAACCCTTCACCATCCTCATAGATCATCAGGCCCTCCAATGGCTGCTTACGACGCAAAACCATGAGCGAATTCTTGGCAAATGGGCCCTACTTCTACAAGGACACAACCTCACGATCAAATATGAACCAGAATTCGCGAACCGCAATGCAGATGCTCTTAGCCAATTACCACGTGAAGGGTGG
This sequence comes from Penium margaritaceum, assembly GCA_023375785.1. NCBI lineage: Eukaryota > Viridiplantae > Streptophyta > Zygnematophyceae > Desmidiales > Peniaceae > Penium > Penium margaritaceum. The sequence goes on from SZWC01003489.1 coordinate 123,645, forward strand.
AAGGACCGCAGCTCCCACGAGTTACCATCATATGGAGGTGGACCACCTCCGCACGAGCCCCATCCTGGTGGAACTGTTCTGATTCAAGGCCAGGCGCGCGACATCACCACTGAGGAGTACCGCTGGGCATACCCTCTTGAGGGCTTCCATCAATACGACGTGAACGTAGGCCACATCAATGTGCGACGAAGAATCGACCTCTTCAAGAATGTGCCAGGATGGACGCACAAAGAATACGGGGATTGGTTTCACCGTATGCAACATGACCCTGCCCCAGCACCCACGGCGCACACTCTGCCAGTTGTGACGCCGACGCCACCAAGTGCGGTCCGTTCATCAGTGACGGACGCCATCTGGTAATTTTTCGACCAAACCGACCTCGTGCTGCCTTGGATGGAAGTCCTTACTCATCTGCTGGGGAAAATAATACAACTTGAGACTTTCTTTGTGGAGATTCACGCCGCGCTGGCACCATCCGGGTGGAGAGTGAACCATAGGCTCAAATTGCCGGGTCACCGTAGGATGAGGGATCATGTCGATGAAACTCAGCGGGCCATTCACGACATTCTCGATACGGGGGTCCTTACATGGCGATCCATGGCCCTGTGCTGCCAACCATTGTCGGAGTACATGTGTACAGTGATCTCATGCACTATCTGGATCGCCGGGATGAAATTTGTCGCTATTGTGGATACGGGGGCGACACGTACCACAGTCCCCATGCGCGTCATTCGACGGCTTAATTGGTCAAACCTCATCCGAGCCGTCGACCTCTGTTTCGGCACCGCGGGAGGGGAGATCACCCAATCCGAGGACCAGATTGTTTTACTTCCCCTTCAGGTCGGAAATACTCACCGAAGCTTGCCAGTCCAAGTGTGTGAAACGTCCACATACGATGTCCTCCTCGCGAACGACTGGTTGACAGCATGCGACGTGATAATTTTGCTCGGGGGAAAATGCATGACGTTGCACGACGATGACGGGGTGCCATCATACATCCCGCTTCAATTTGAAGCACCGGAAATGCCACATCAGCGAGACGCTTGATTGCTGACGGGGAAGGCCTCTCCCACCAGCCGCTCAGCGCATGCGGGCGATCGATCCACCGGAGCACGCTTTATGAGAATCGTAGCTGATGCACCGGCATCGTCCACGGACAGTAGCGACTCTCCGGATGATCATGCACCGTATCCGACAGAGGTGCATGCCCACATCACACGACGCAGGTAAATGACGACAGGAGCTTCAGAAGACATCGTCTTCTTAAGAGAACGCGTCTCCACGCGATCACGGGTGATTCAAGGTGAGCGTCCAACACATCAACGTGACCTGGAACCTGACATGCCCCTCGCCCCTCGACAACCACGGCGACATGCCCATCCCGCCCGGCCGTCCCGGATCGCTCGGGCGCCCTCTCGCGGATCGAGACGGCGGTCCTCAAATTCTCGTTCACAAAGTTCACATCGTTTACGCAGCCGCCAGTCAACGACAGAGACAACCACAGTTCTGGACACTCTGGAACACACTTATCGCGCAACCACTACTGGAGAACAACGACAGACCGACACCACGAGCCCCACGCCAGAGATGGCCCATACCGACTAGGCCCGGTACGAGTACAAACTCGCTGAACGCACGGTGAATGCGGCTGCTTCTTCTGAGTTCGAGGCCCGCACGCTCGCAGCGTTTCTCACTATGGTGGAAGCAGAAGACCTTCTCCACACCTTGCGTATGGATGACCCCTGCCCGGCACCCCCACCCTCACCGGAAGTACCTGACCCTCATAGCAACGAGGCACGGTGGCAAGCATTCGCGCTTCACATCACCCATAATTGAGCATGGGTAATCAGAGTGGAGAGATTCTGGGAGCAACACGGGACGTGGGTGAGGACGTACGCGGATCATGTACGCAGCTCTGCCGCCAACCTGGCTCAAGTGAGGAACGGCCTCGCTGCNCCGCACGCTCGCAGCGTTTCTCACTATGGTGGAAGCAGAAGACCTTCTCCACACCTTGCGTATGGATGACCCCTGCCCGGCACCCCCACCCTCACCGGAAGTACCTGACCCTCATAGCAACGAGGCACGGTGGCAAGCATTCGCGCTTCACATCACCCATAATTGAGCATGGGTAATCAGAGTGGAGAGATTCTGGGAGCAACACGGGACGTGGGTGAGGACGTACGCGGATCATGTACGAAGCACTGCTGCCAACCTGGCTCAAGTGAGGAACGGCCTCGCTGCATGCAAGTCCGCCCGCGCCGACAGACAGTAGCGCATTCAGGTCCAAGAAACTCAAGCAGCGGCAATCCAAGCGAGACTCCAAGAGGTGCGGCTCCTGCAAGATGATTGGACCGAGGTTGCGGACAGAGGTGACAAGCCACCCGCAGCGGAAGGGCATTGTCTTATTGACCAAAGAGAAGAGTTGGGCCGAACCCTCCGGGCAACACGTGCAGAGATGGCTCGCTTGACTATAGGGCTGCAGCAGCTCGAGGCGGAGTTACCAGATCTGCAGCAGCTACGAACTGAGTGCGAGGAGGAGTGGGCAGCCGATCATGCGAGACTGCAGGATATGTCGCACCAAAGGGCCAGGGCCCTGGCCCTCCCTGAGGATGTCTCCTAGCAATACCGTACCATCTACACACTGGTTGATCAGGCCAACCAACTCATCAATGAGCGCGTGCAGTACCTACAACAACAATTGATCCGTGATGTGGCCCGCGTGTTCGTCACCAGTGCCGTGCACAGGCTGGAGGACGAGTGGGATGAGTACCTCGAAGAATTACGGCACCTCTATCCGATAGACGTTTTGCACTGCTACTGGACCGGCAGCCTTCTGCTGCTTCCTACACTGGACCATGATCCCCACCCACCCAGAACGAATCCAGCCCAACCTCCTTCCAATCCTGGCATGGAGTTTTCATCTGTACCATCACGACTTCCTCCGCTTTCTTTACATCCACGACCTCTCTCTCCACCGCGGAGCGCGAGCTTTCCGCTGCTTTCTTGACTGGGTGGTGCAGCATCGCCAGCAAGGCCCTCTTCCTGCAAACATGCATCCTTTTCTTCACCGTGGGATCATGCTGCGGACTTCATACCGCCATGTGGAGGGAGACCGGCAGGATCATGCAGGCCGCGCAGTTGTCTTCTCGGTACAAACTGTTGACCCTCCTAACGCGATGGCACTGAGGGTGCTCATGCGCTGGCTTCACCGTCAGCGGCTCGGCCCTTCCTCCTCGGCATCTAATTCAAGCACCAATGTTTAAGAATTGCCCTGCAACCGTGAGGAGCATTCCTCAGCTGACCGTCCACCATTGACTGCCGTCCCACCCTCGGTATCCGCCCTTCCTCCCTTGACATCCACTCAAGTGGGGATCATCGCGGGTCCGTCGCACCCTCGACCCGCGCCGCCTGTGGCTGCAGCGACCACATCTCCAACTACTGCGTCACCTCCGGTGGATCAGCTGCCGACTTCTCTTGCTTCCCCTCCACCCTCCTCTCCTCCTCTCAGAAGCGGGACTTAAAACGTGCTTCCAGTCTTCAGTCCTCTCCCCCCACCTGCTCACTCCTCGTGGCAGAAATAAAGAAGAGAAACCAGCGTGAAGACAGGAGCACATCCGAGCACCCACAATAAAAGAACCGCACGAATCTCAACAGACACGCACAACCGAGATCCGTGCAGCGACACAATCATGTCCCAAAGTCCTGGAGAAATCCGACAAGCTACGCTCAGGCAAAACCATTGCAACACGTCTCTCAAAGAACANGAAATAAAGAAGAGAAACCAGCGTGAAGACAGGAGCACATCCGAGCACCCACAATAAAAGAACCGCACGAATCTCAACAGACACGCACAACCGAGATCCGTGCAGCAACACAATCATGTCCCAAAGTCCTGGAGAAATCCGACAAGCTACGCTCAGGCAAAACCATTGCAACACGTCTCTCGAAGAACACGAACTAGCGCTTCCATCCCGCAGGGGTCCTTGCGAAGTCCAAGCAACACTACTTTAAGGTATCTTATATAAATGTACTCTTGCTTCCACTATTCCATCAATCAATCATTTCTCTTCATCGCTCTCGCAACTGTCATCGCTTCCATCCTCGGCCGGCTGCGTGTCTCGCATCGCTCACCTCCAGAATTTGTTAGTGCCAACCTGCTCAACTCATAACGTTTGCCAATTAGCGCCACGAGCCATCCCGTCTCGCACTCTTCCCTCCTCAAAATTCTGACATGGTATCAGAGCACTAGGTTTCTGTCAGAAATTTATGTTCTCTGACTCCGATTCTTGTTGCGGAAAGAGGCTCTGGATAACACAAGCAGATGTCCAGGTCACCTCTCGCAAGAGAGAATAAATAAACGGTCCAGCGGTCCCATGCGAACCGTTACCGACCAAAGTGACAATAAGTTGCTCGCGTCCGGCTAGCGAAGAAGCCGTTGCTCATATGTCCTGTTCGCCTGTATATATGGAGGATGTTCATTCCCTCCAAAACTTAACCAGAACAGTTCTGCCCATCCTGTTCCCCTTTGGTTCCGTGGCTTCGCCGCCGTGTCCTCGCTCTGCTCATCTCTCACACTTCCTCTCTTCTCCACCTCTCAACGCTTCGCTGAGTCACTCTCGCTCCTTCGCTCAGCCCTCACACTCCGCCAATCATCACTCGCATGGCAAGCTCCCTCTCTCGCATCAACTTTTCTACCTCGGCTACCTCGCTTCTCAGCCTCCACCTGCTCTCGCAACGAACTGCTCGCATCGCTCTCGCCTACGTTGCTCTGCTAACGCCCGAATGCCTGTCTGATGCTTCTGCTTGCTTCTGCCCCCGTCACTCTCGTGACTACATTCTTCTGACATGGTATCAGAGCTTCAGGCAACATCACCTGGAGATCCGTGACCGTGTCATCGCCCTACCGTCGTCCTCGTTCTATCGCTTCTGCTCACATTCTCCTGCCGCCGCTACCGCCGTCTCACGCCTCCTCGCTTCATCCGCATGTGACACCAGCAGTCCGACGAGTTCTCTACGTTGAAGAAACGACTCGT